>KN476403.1:363-31858 GCA_000787095.1 Periophthalmodon schlosseri
CATCTCAGTCCAGAGAAGTGCAGTACTAGGAACAGCAAAGATGCTGCGCAGAACCCTCACGGTGAGAGATTCATTATTCCTTAACTATTACAACATTTTATTAAGCTTTATGTTTAATTATAATATATATATAATGGTAGCTGTGAATACATTTTCCAATTGAGTTTTGGGGTTTTTACATTTAAATAAATGTAGCTGAATAAAAATCACACAACTGAGTGGTGTCTTGGATAAACAGAGTGGTGTGGTGGATAAATAACAAACATCAAGTATCACATCTGGAATTAAGATCATTTCTTCACTTACAACTACATGAATGAAACCAGAGATAATCCCAATGGGGATTGTGTTAGTAAATTAACAATGTTTTGTTTTGTTTTTTTTCATTAAAGCAATTAAGAATACAATACAACTAAAATCTCAGATTTATCTGAGATTTTAAATAAATTTAAAAAGGCATTAATTTTTTGTTTCACTGCCACCAGTATAATAGATAGATACATAGCAGTCCCTCCGATGCCATGGGAGGGGGAAATTCTGGTTTACGTTGGGGAAAAACCAAAACAGCTGCATTACATAATGGGCAATCTCATTCAGCAAACTTCAAAATCACCAGATAGATTTCACTGATAAAAGTAAATGTAGATGTAGACTATGTGTTACTGTATTAGTGTTTAGGTGCATATATGAAACCAGAGTGTCTTTGTGAGCACAGAAGCACACGACACAGCTCACCACAGAGTTGATAAGATCTATACATGAGTCTTGTACATGAGTCTAACTGGGGCAGGCTCAGCACTGACTGGAAATAACAAAATGCTCCTGTTACATATAATTCTAGTGTTATTTACTTACTCTTTTGCTATTGTGTCTAAAACATGAAAATCTTGTACTAAACATAAAATCTCCTGTAATTCAATAAAGAATAAATTTGCTGTCTTATATGAAAAAATATAACTGTCAAGTTCTCAACCCATTTTGCATATTAATTAATTAAGGATTTATAATTTATTTCCGGTCAAATATAGACCCCTTGTGAAAAGTTAATTCAAAACCCAAACATTTTGGCTGATAGTGTTCTGTATTGTTGTATGGTGTGTGTGAGTGGGTATTTAACCCATTATAGAAACTAAAATCCCACAACATCAGAAAATCATGTTTACACTCAATTAATGAGGACAAAAAATCAGGTCTACATGATGTGAATTCTTGATTATTTGATCAATAACATAATTTAAAGTTAAGATATTGGTTAGAATAGGTTAAGGCAACGGTTTAGGTGAATGTTAGACATGTTCTGACTATATGGCTAACAGTGGTGGAAGGTAATGAAGTAAAAGTAGTTAAGTACTGTACTTAAGAAATTCTTAAGTATCTGTACTTTACTCAAGTCAATTTTACAGTGGATACATTTACTTTTACTTCACTACATTTGAGAGCAGGTATCTGTACTTTTTACTCCACTACATTTTTTAATTGGACTGAGAAGTAAAAAGTACTTTTCATATGATTTGAGAGGTTATTTTTACCATGTTTGTGGTAGCATCCTGACTAAAATTTTTGCGTTCAAGCTTCAGCTTTGAGCAAACAAAATAAATACACAAAATTCATACGAAAAATGAAGAAATACATTCATATTGCTACTGTAGACCAAAATATGTATCTTTTAAAAACTTTTTTTAATCAAAATCACTACGTTTACACTTTAACACTTTTACTTTTTACTCTTAAAGTACATTTTTAAACGGGTACTGAAAACATTTTTAAACAGGTACTGAAATACTAATTAAGTAGATTTTTTCATGTGGTAATTACTTTACTTGAATATTACTACTATTACTTGACTAACGTTATTACTTGAATAACGTTTTACTTCTGTATCTGTACTTTTACTTAAGTAACAAAATTGAGTACTTCATCCACAACTGATGGTTAACGATAGGATCAGTCAATGGCTATAGGTCAATGTGATGTCCCCAGAAAGGATGAAAACATAAAACGTGTCAGTGTGTGTGTAAAACTGTGGTATTAGGTGGTATTAGGTAAGAGTGCAGATGAGGGTGGAGGGTGGTGCCGCCCACGGCCTACAGAAGGTTAGACAGCTCTATAACAGATTCAGAAGGAGGTTGGACATCATTACTGAACCTGCAGATCAGACCTTAAACCTTGTCCCATCATCATGAAGACTGTGTTGCTCCTAACAGGGCTCCTGCTCACTGCGCTCGGCTGCTCCGCCATGCGTAAGTACACACAGGGTGGGATTCAAGTCTTTACATTATGTTGGTCTTTTTGGCTTTAAATTGACATTAATAGAAAACTGATCTATTTATTTGCCATCCCTTTCAACCAGGTTATTTCTGTAAATAAGAATAATTAAATAAGAGATTGTAAAGGTTGTAAAGTTTTTGACCACCATAGTAAAAAAAATAAATAAATAAATAAATGACTAAAACTGCCAAAGGATATGCTTGATTTTATTTACTTTTCTTTGAGGCTTGTCTTTTTCTGTTTATTCTAAATAAATATTCTGTAAATAAATAAATAAAAAAAACCACTCTAACAGGTTCTGTCTAAAAGAACAAATAATATTAAAAACATAAATAAATTAGCCAAAAGCCTGTGAATATAAAAAAGTTTTAAGCAATGATTTAAAGAAACTTAAGAATTATGCCAGGTCAAGAACTTAAGTACTTTTAAATCACTGCTTAAAACTTTTTTATATTCACAGGCTTTTGGCTCATTTTTCTGTGCTTTTAATAATCTATAATATTGTATTACTTGCATTGTGCGACTTCTGTGTGACTTTTGTGTGACAGTTTTTTGGAAAAGTGCTATACAAATAAAGTTTATTATTTATTATAAAGATCGTTATAAAATATTCCTTGATTTGATTAAACTTGATTAATTGGAGTTGTTGCAGGCTTCTTCTGTTCTGACAAACCTCCATGAATATATATTTTCTATGCATTTCAGCGTTGGCTCCTAATACCCCCAGTCAGTGCTGCTTTTCCTTTACCACAAAGAAGATTGAGCAAAGCCAGATCCTGTCTGTCGTCAGGACCGGCAGCAGATGCTCCAAGAAGGGATTCATGTACGCATTTAAGATTATCATCTTTCATTCTCTAAAGGTCTGACTCTTTTCTCATAACCATTTTTCTACTGTTTTGCAGAGTGACCACTTCCAGGGGAAAGGTCTGTGTTGACCGGAACCAGCCCTGGTTGAAGCCAAATTAGTACAATGAAGTATCTCTGCCCGACAAATTTTAAAATTCCATAAAGTGAATTGATTCTTTTAAAAACATTATGTTTATTCAGACGTTTTAAAATGTAATGCATAATGGAAGTATATTTCGTTTATAGTAATATAAATGCTCTTTCTATTCTTTATACCTTGTCTGTTGTGTATGTTCTAACTGATCTAAACTTGCAATGATACAAAAAAAACCCCAAAAAACCAAAACACTTTTGTATGGGGAATTACATTAAAAGTTTGGAGAACATTTTTTTGGTCAGCACACAAATACTTAAAAATAATACTAGAATACTAGAACTAGAATACTACCAACACACTAAACACATAAAATACATTAAACACCAATGGTTAATGCATAACCTTGTCAACTTTAATATTAAACATGTACAGTTTAAGACAGATAAACATAAAACAAAGAAGAAACGCTGTGTACATATAAAAAGAATATTACAAAAATGCATCTAAACACATGTTATTAGCTGAAACTCTATTTGAAGGGGAGTGGTTCACAAGCATTTTAACAAACCATAGTTCAGTATCTGTCTGCTTTTAGGGAAGCTCTATTGGATTGGACCTGAGAATGTGCATCCAGCGGCAACAGTGAAGATGCCATTTTAAAACTATGCTTTTCTATGTGGTGTAAAGGATTCTAACAATAAAATACTCTTAAATGAAAGGCCACTGAGCCTAAAAATAAGTGTACAAGTCAGGCATATTTCAGTTCAAGCATCAGGCATGGTACACATACGGCAAGGTCTGACTGGTGCATTCCCATGAAGTGAAGGTAACCGTAGAGTAGGAAATACAAAACCATGCCTGTAGCTTCTTCCCTTTAGCTTAAAATGCACCATGACAGTCTTGTCAAAAATAACACTCATATATGGTCATTTTTAGAAAACTACAAGGGAACCAAATATATACTGTATATCATCATCATTATCATTACATATGAAAATAAAACATATGGCATAAGCTATATTAAAAGGTATGTTGATGTGCTGCTTTCTGAATAGACCACATAAATGCATCTTTTACCTCTCTCTGTCTTGACTGAAGTAATATAGAATCCCTTTTTGGTCATAAAAAATGTCTACCAAAACAAACTACAAAACATAACTGTAGTGTGTAACATAACGGTTTGGCCACGTGCTTATTGGTTTAACTCACACACAGCACTTTAAAAGCGACAATATGCCCCCATTGTGGTTTTAGTGGGTCTCCTTTTTCAGTTACTTGTGACATAAAATACGGTAGATCATAAGGTTATTGGTAGAAAACATTACAACAAATACAGTATAAAGGAGTTTAAAACTGGGAGTTAAAATATAGCATAAAAGACTCCAAATGAGAGGGAAAGTCCAGGAGTGGTTTAGGTACAGGCTAAGACAACACCCATGACTTCCATCACAATATTAACACTGTTACTGAACCCTGCTGTTTTAAACACACTGGTTTGCATAATTGCATCTATTCAGAGGAAACACACACACAGGGTAATGACTGTTTTATGCTGTAGTATTTTCCTGAGTGTAAACTTTAAAAACAGGCAAATAGACCCGGTTCTAACCCCCACCTGCACAAACAAACGCACAGAGCTCCAGATCAGACCATTTGTTCACTGTTTTGGTTTGAACATTTTCCACAGCCTTCCAAGACGTGGATTTAAGAATTTTCTACATTTACATTTCAGAGATATTTAAGTGCAGTTGAAAGTACTGGTCAATTTTATCACAATGTTAACATACAAACCTGCTTTTCCCAACTTACTTAGTCATTCTCAGGGGTCCTTTAACGTGAGATTATTGAAAGAAAATGAGGATAGTATCAGCTGTATTATTGTACATGTGACATAACAGCTAAAGACAGTCACTGCCCTGTGTGTTCAAATGTAATTTGAGGCTATATCCTCTTTGTCATAAAATATAGAAAAAAATGTATTTTCACAAACACATGCATTCCTCACAAAAGCAATGTCTTACAGTAACAGACAGAGCGTATGGCGTCCAGTATAAGACAGGAGGAATGTTATGACAAGTGCCAGCATCGTTTTCAGTCGGCCACAGAAGAGGTGAACTTTGAGGAGGTCGAGAACAAATTAGTATGTTGCAACAAAAAAGCAGGATTTAGAAGATTTTGCCTTTCTTCTTGTTCTTTTCCATTGTTCTGTAGGAAGGGACAGATATTGGTTAATCTATCTACATCTGACTGACGGAACCTGCCAACCTGTAGTATTGATCACTTGTTACTTACTTGGAGGCATCTAGTTTCTGCTGCTCCAGGATCTTCTGCTGAGCCTCCCAGTTGGTCTTCTCCTCCTCAAACACTCGTCTCTTCTCCTCCAGCTCTTTGTACTGTGCCTCCAGGTTCCTCTTCATCTGCTCATGGCGTCGCTCCAGCTGTGACCCAGAGACACATTTTAACTTTTAATGCTTAAATCTGATGTTTTTAGATGAGAAAGCTCCCGTTTCTACCTCAGCCTCAGAGTCCTTCAGTTTCTGCTTCTTCTCCTTGACCTTCATCTCAAAGACCTGCTCCATCTCAGCCTCCATCTTCTTCATCTTCATCACGTGCTCCCTGCGCTCTTCCTCCATCTGAGCCAGAGGGCTTCTGCAAAAACAGGGAGAGATGATGTTAGCCAAGTAAAACTATAACTCAAGGTCGTTGCAGAACACTGAACACTAAACGAGGAAAAGGCTGCATATAGCAGTAAACGTTTTGCTAACATACTTGGTTAATTGTCCCTTGACTTTGCTGTTGTCCACTCCATTACAGGTAACTGCAGCAAGCTTCTTACTGCGGTAGTTCTCATAGTGGACATTGTTGGTGACGTCCTTCAAATTCTGCATATGGGTTCTTTAGTGACAAGAGAAAATGTGTTAATCTACCACTGAAGCTAACATCTGGCTACAAACAGAAATGAGATTGTGGACTCACCTGATCAACATGTTGCGCAGCACAGTGAAGTCACAGTGTTCCCCGTTCTCCACTGAAACACAGAAAGCAACACAAATAAGGAAACGGAAGCACATAAACAATAATGTAATAGTAATGTTTACAAGGGGTTTAAAAATAAACTTTTTACATTTTTGTTGTTATTGTTAGCGGCTTAATAGACAAAGGAGACAACAAATTGGTTTTGTCATACTGAATACGGGTACTGCGTACTGTTAACTTAATGTAAACAATAGTGTTTATTTATATGACAACAACAATGAGACGTTTAGTTTCATGAACCCTCTCTTTTTGGTAGGTGGTTAATGTTGGACACAAGGACAGTGTTAGAGGCTCAGAGGGATTCTGGAAAAGGACAGTGGATTGTGTTGACGTTGAAGATGTAGGTATGTGGTTCATTTCTCCAGTCGTCTCCAGCCTGCTTGCTATTGGCTGCCTCCATTTTACTCATTAGCACCTTACCATTGATGAAACTTATGCGGTCCCGCCCCTGGGGCTGCCAGGCCAGCCACTGACCTCCTGTCTCTTCTAGAGGAGGGAGCTCTGACGGACGGGAGGGGTACGGGGTTTCAGTTACTGTCTGCATCCACAAGGGGGCGAAATCTGGGCCTGGAGCAGCTGGGTTTAAATTTGAACCCAGATACAGCCCAGATTTGGCCCAATATAACCTGCATAACTAAGGGAGTGTCATTAGAGGATCTCTGCATAACCACCAGGCACAGGTCTAAGGGACAAGCTGAGGAGCTCATGGGTCAAGTTGCATGAAAAAGAAGTGAGACTCATTTTTAACGTGTCTAAAACCACCTGATGCACTTGTGTTTGTATCCTTCATGAGCGCAGCATGCCATCGCCCATCAGGTGTTTAGGGCCTTTTTATGAGCAGAGAGCACATGCATGGGCATGAAACATGTGCTGAATCCTACATTTAAATATCAGTAAATCATACGGCTACCTTAATGATGTACACAAGGATGTACATGCTCTTCTGAAAACTATTGCCTGATGAAGCTAGAAGCAGTGCGTTAGGGAGTGGATCCCAGTCTTTGATACCCAGGTCAAAAACTCCCTGACAACATCACACAAGCCAGGCCTCAGTTTTGTTCTTGTGATGCAGCAGGGGGTCACACCAGAGGAGCAAAGATGGGAGCCCAGCATTAGAGAGGAGGGTCCGAAGCAGCCTAAGCAGCAAACAGCCTCTACTTTAGTCCAGGACTAGTTCAGCATCAGACCTGGGACAAACCACTAGAAGAGACTTTAAGTACAAGCTGTGTTACAGCCTGGGTCCTGTTATTAGCCCCTGGACTACAGCTACTGACACTTTGGCGTCCATCTTAATTGCAGCACATGTACCTTCATAAAAGTTGGACAAAGTTGAGGTTTGTTGTCATTAAATCTTATACTCAATACACAGATTGCAACAAACCAGACCCATCACTGATATAACAACAAGAACCAGAACAGTAATTATTTTCAAAGTTTAAAAAGTGACACATTTAGATGTTTCCCAACTCTTTGCCAAGTACTGATCAAGTCTTCCCCAAGTCTGATGTATATTGGTTTGACCATCAGCTTAATGATGAGACAGCACAGCAAAAGAAAGGTGGGAGTGACCAGGGTAGAGGGAAGACACTGGGGAAGGATGAGGTTCAAATCAAGATGGTTGTGTTTACCAAAAATGCCCTCTGTCAGACATGGAGAGGAACAGACAAAGAAAAAAGGAAAAGAGAGAAAAGAAAATAATAAAAAGTTGACAGACTGATCACTGGTCAAACAAAGAACAACACGTCACTATTACTGCAATATAAACTCTATACACTGTAGAAAGCAAAGTCAGAAAGAACTACATCATTTACCTAGACAAGTCACATGAGCCTTTTGGTCTCAAGAGCTTTTCTCTTATTGTAGACAAAAATAACAACCTACTTTGATACTCTGAAGTTTGAAATACTGACAGTAGGCACTATAATACCTCATTTTCTACCAGCAGACACTACAATAATATACCAAAAATAGACCAACCCTTCTTTTCCAGAATCCCTACTACATCAAAACCAAAGTGTGTGTGTGTGTATAGATATTGAGATGGGACCATGCAATTGAAGTTTAAACTAACAAACAAACACCATCTTTGCCAACTCTCACTTTAAAACATGTTAGAAATGTATTTTGTGCAGTTGTTGGCATTTAGCTCTGTCCTTTGTATACTTGTCTTCATTGTAAAATCTGATTTAATGCACTCTGCCCAGTATTGTTAATATATGTTTAATAAACAAAGAAAAAAAAACTTTGTGCTGCTTCTGTCTGTGCACTAAGTGATGTTAAAATTCCACTGACATTTACCTTGCAGTTAACCAATATGGGTAAAAAGGAGACTCTCTCTCCACAACATACACCAGTTTATACTTACAAATATCCTTCCACAAACAGCATGCTCTGCTCAAACATGCAGCAGTCACACACATGTCCTGTTTATAGAGTTTGGTTGACACATCTCACTGATTTACTATATTTTTTCCTGAGAAGGTTGTAAATTAAAGCAATGTCTTTACATCTCCTCACAATGGAGTTGACAGAACAGACCATACCTTCAGCCACGCCCCACGGGTACTGGCGACCTCTGACCTTCTTTCCATTCACTTCAATCACCACATTACTGCCGACTACTGCCAACGGCATCTTCTCCTGGGGTACAAAATTTTCATGTCGAGAATATACTTCAGTCAAATGAATATGGCTTGTTTGAAGGGTAATCTACACACTATCACAAATAATAAACAACTTATTTTATGTTTGTTAAAGCCTCTGTGCCAGTTCACTGCCTTTTTTCATTACCTTGATTTTACGGATGAGCTTGTTGTCCTCGTCATCTTCTGTGTCTGGAAATTCATAAATCTTGATCTTGTGTTCTTGTATCTCTTTCATTATCTGAAGATAAAAGATGATAAATGTAAAGTTAAACAGTTTCAATAGCACACAAAGATGTAAACTCATTGTCTCCAGCCTACCTGTTTTTTGAACAGTTGGCACTCTTCAGGGGTCAGGGTGTCAGCTTTGGCGATGAGTGGGATGACGTTGACTTTGTCGTGAAGCCTTTTCATGAATTCAATGTCCAATGGTTTTAGCCTAATGATGAAAATATATACATTTAGAGCACACTATAATTTATATAATATTCCACCACAAGATGATTTTTGACAATGTGGAATTACAGTGGCCTACATTTGAAAAATCTGTTCCATAACTCAACAGCAGAGGGCAATGTAATACTGTCTGTTGATGAGTAGCTTACGGCCAAAAGATAATGGTGAGTAGGTCTTGCTGGTGCATTTAACAAAATAAAAAATACATAAATCAAACAAAAACCTGCAACTGAATCAAATGTATGAATGTAATTGAATGGTCCCACTTGGGACCAACAACCATTTCAGGGTTAATTTCCTCACAGTAGTAGGCCTAAAGAGGACCGTCCTTGGAATGCACATATCAACAAGAGCTACAGACCAGCTGCTGAGAAGTTCCTCAAAGATTTATGAAGCATGTGGTAAAATGGGGTCATAACAAACTATAATGTGTGAAGACTTCCAACAGCAGAATATGTTTAAGAATACACTATTTAATTTTAATTACATTACATTACATTTAAATATGTTTATAGAGCAAATAGGTAAGCTTTTCATCTGCTGCTGGCACAAAGAATGGCTGGACAAGTGGCCTGCCTCACTCTCTGCTCTGATTGGCTGGCTCAGTGATGGAGATCCGGAGCCTACAAAGCATGAGCAAAAGGGCTTATATAACTTTGTGGGTCACCAAAAAAGGAGCTGGCAGCTTCCTCATCTCTGCCTCAGACTGGGAAAATAAAATTAGATTTAGCCTCTGCCTGTCTAATGAGGAGAGAGCCACAGCACTGAACCATGCTATACTAAAATACAGAAAATAAAATCTTTAAAATACCTATTGGGCAGAAGATTATGATCTACCTTGTTGGTGTTAGAGGTATTCTTTCTATCAAAACACAAATAGCTTAGCACTGCACCACTGTTTTGAACATGTAACATGGAATCTTACCATAACAAATGTATGCCTTCGTGCACTTAAACCATTTAACTAACTCTGAGGGTCAGTGGTTATAATAATGCATTAACAGCTTTGTTCCATATTTGGAGTGGCATTGATAATATAATATAATATAATGTCCCAATTGTTACATGACAAGAATTATGTTTTTTTCCAGACCTACCCATGTCCAGAAGGTGCGATGAAATATAGGCAGCAGTGGACTCTGTTATCGGGCATTGACCTGCGATTGACCCTGGATTCTGCATTGAGGAAGTCCTCACACTTACTGTCAATGTAGTTTATGACTGGCTGCCAGCTGTGGAGCAGAGATAGTGAGTTAGGTAGAGCTTAGGAGAGGAAACGACAGATTCCACGGAAGCGGTCACCAGTTACTGTTGTCCACAGCGTCCCCAAAACCTGGAGTGTCTACTATGGTCAGGGTCAGCTGAACACCGCCCTCTTTGATCAGCACTTTGGACTGCTCTACCTAGAAACAAAGATAAAATCACAAATAAGTAATACTTGTGCGTGGATGCATATCATCATATCATATCCTAAAAATTGCATTGGCAGAGAGTTTTTACATGCTATGTGCCAATTTGCAACCAATCAAGATCATTTTATTCAATAGCACTTTCTAAACATTAACATAGCATTAGAAATATGCCCACACAGTGCAGACGTCTTTTCGAATGACGTACCATTATGCTGTACTCCTACACACAAACAGAGTCTGCTCCATGCGTGTCCATGAATGCAGTGTGGACTGAAACTATTTGCAATATGTGGCCTACATATACGAATACAAATGTAATGTATAATGGATATAATTAAAAGAACAATATTTCTTGGTCAGTATAGCATTAAAGGATGGTCAAATGCAGAAGATGAATTGCATCACAAGGAAAACCAAAAATACTCCCCCTTATGTATTTAGTAAGGCAGATACTGTGACTACTTAACCATGTAGGATTCGGTGAGTGCTTGCCTGGTAATAATAAACTGAAAATAGGGCTATAATTTGTCTAATTTTGCACAAGTAGCTAAACAACAATGACCCATTTAAGTCCATCTCTTCCCGTTAAAGACTCCCTGATTCCCTGCAGCTTTCCCGCCGTTCCCTCGCTCCGCTGCATACTTTCACAAGGCCCAGGAGTTATTTTTAGGATCCCCCTTTAACTCAAACTGCAATTCTCTTACACAAACACCCTTCAGCCACCATGTACCCATCTATCACATACTGCATGGGGTCCACTACAGTCCAGATTGACTTTGCCCCCAGACTGATTGTTATTGTTGTAAGTGCTTGAGCGTGACGTGTCAATCATCTCTAAACCAAATGTTCCATTATGAGCAATTTCACTGAATAAAATACAACTGGGAGAAAACCTCAAAAATGTCAAAAGTCTCGGCACACCATCATTTAAAGGAAATCAGATCCGGGGAATGTCAGAATGTCAGAGCGCGACAAAACACACAAGATTGTTCTGGGGTATAAATACTATAGCTCAGACCACAAGTCCCATGGCAGACACACGTTCACACACCAACTGCTGCTTGTTTGTGAGTACAACTTGTGCTATGCTGTGGCTGTGGGGTTCATATGAGGCGCAATGTTAACTGCAGAAGCAAGGGCAATGTGGAGATCAGGGTTCAATATGACAAGGTCCCACAGACTGTATATACAAATGGACATAGCTGCCTGCTAGCCGCCACGTTCCAAATAGGAGGTGAGCATGGGTTGCGCTTCCGTCTCCATCCACTCTAGCTCCAGTTCACTTTACAATAGAATACTGTGGCCCCTTTCTCTGTAAATGCTGCTGCCAGGCTCGTCATTTTGGTCTTAAAATGTTCGTTAAAATGTTCTCTTCATGAACCTGGTATTTTTTATTTCTCTATTGTGTCCGTAACTCAAGATATGAACATTAATAACAGAAAAATCAGCTGCTTAACGCTGCTAGCGTTAGTAACAGGTCTGATTGACAGCACTGCTAAGTGCCCGCCCCGTTCTAAACCAGCGGGCGGGAAGGGGCGTTACCTTCAACAGCTTTGCTCCAGAATGGCTCTTTAGTTGCTATGATACTTGCGGTCAGAATTCCAAATATGGAGCCTGGCTCCAAATTAAATATGGAGCTGGCTCCAAATTCGTCCCTGTAAGTGCTAGCCTCGATGAGCTTCATTTGACTGGAGCTATGGGTGACGTCACACTCACTTAATCCACTTCTTTATACAATCTATGTTAGTTCCAAAGGAAATAGGCACAAGTATTTTGGTCCTAATGTAAAGACCATCTATGGTCCTTATGTAAGGTGTAATAGGATATCTTAACAAATAACATAACTCTCCATCCTACAAACTATCACAGCTTAGTCAATGTTAAACTCACCAAACACCTCACAAATACTGTATTTACTAAACGTTCCCAGTATGTCATCCAACTATGGTCACATGATGGTAGGCATTATGTGTGTTATTCACAGGTGTCATTGTTCATGTATCATTTTAGAATGTTTTTAACAAAAATCTGTCAAAAATGCTTTGCTGATCAAAGAAAACTACAATTATTATCAATAAACTCACACAAATGGAGGCAAAAAACAGTTAAGTTTCTTGCTCAAGGACACAACAACAGTATGCACCCTTAGAAGCAGGGAAACACTAATAAACTGCTGCTCCATCATCATTCAAATAATTGCCCACTCGGATCAGTAACTTGTGTACACTGAGATGTGAAATAACCATGAAACCTACACCGTCTGATACAGTGGAGAGTTTATAAGTGAGTTTGGGTGGTGCTGGGATTCGTGGGAACATTCTTGCCCTCCTGCTGACCCCACAGCCCAGTACACATTACAGGGTCCCTCAGTCTGGGCACTGTTCATCGGGCCCATCTCTCCTTCCGTTTGCACATGCCCAGTACCTCCTCCTCCTCTCTTTCACACTCTCCATCATCTTTTACTTGAGCTCTTCTCTAAACATCTCTCTCTCTGTCTGCACTCCACAGCTTCTGATCATCATGACCATAAAAGGACAAAACCACTCTTACACTGCTGTTGCATCCCACTCTCCACCACACCAGAATCCTATCTCCTTTACTCAGTAGCAGAATCTGAAATATTTACTTCTAGTCATCACTGATATCAAGCACTATGCTTTTAGACTATCAAAAGGAAAGAAATGCACTGCCTAAACAACTGCAAACATCCCTACATTAGCGCAATATTTTGTTATGATTAGAGATAAAGTTCTTTCATTGATTCATAATATGACTAATTGATACCATGTTGAATTAGGGGTCACTTAAATTCCATAATCTAGCAAACAATATTTTCTCATCTATTATATTGTTCAAAATTGGTCACATTTTTATATAGCGCTTTTCCTCCTTCAGGGTACTCACATCAAGGAACCACTCACCCACCACACACACATTCATACACCAGTGTACACAGACACTGGGGGCGAGGTGGGTTAAGTGTCTTCCCCAAGGACAGCATTAATCTGTCGGAGCTTGGGATCGCACCGCCAACCTGTGAGTCAGTGGATCTGACTGCTCAACCAATGATGTTCATGTCGAGAGCGGGATTCAAACCGCCAACCTTCGGGTCAGTGGACAAATGCTCAACTGAGCCACTGTCGCCCCAGAAGATGGTAAAACATCTCTATCAAAATTAGACCAAGACACTGGACATATTAGTGAGTTTTTTAAAGTGTTTTCTAGTCTATCTCCCTTACAAAAGGTCATACAATGTCAGCGTAGCAGGGTGGAAAGGTCAAAGTTCAAAAGAAGAGGGCTTTGAAGGGTCTTTGATTGTTCCTGTTATGGACACACTTAACTTTGGAATGTCTCGGAGAAGCAACATGTGACATAATGAGCTGATATAATATCTGATATACTAAATGATAAACTGTTTATTAGGAACAGCTTTACAACATTAATGCTGAACCTTTATCATATACATAGTAACATATGAAGCATTCACTATTACTTCTGTCCATAGTTCTGTTGATCAGAGAATAGACTTTAAAGCAGCTCTGCTTGTGCACAAGTCTCTCTATGGCCTAGCACCAAAGTACATCTCCGACATGTTAGTCCCATATGAACCATCTCGCACTCTGAGGACTTCAGGGACCGGCCTCCTGCTGACACCCAGAGTCAGGACTAAACATGGGGAATCAGCGTCTCAGTTTTATACAGCTAAAGCCTGGTCTTCCTGAAGATGTTAGACAGGCCTCTTCTTTGACAATGTTTTAAAAAATGGTTCTGTTTAGCTGTGCATATAAAGGTTTTTATTCTGCACTCCTCTGTTTTAACGTTAATTTTATGATGATTATTTGTGATTATTCATGTTTTGATTTGTTGTATTGTGACTTTAATGTCTTTCTTATTCTGTAAAGCGCTTTGAATTACTTTGTGTACGAATTGTGCTATACAAATAAACTTGCCTTGCCCTGGCTAGTGTATATTTTGTATTTTTGTCCATTTAATTCAAGACTTTTATTTATTATGTTACTACTCTTTTTTACACGTTTGTGCCAACCTAATTTGTGAATCAGAGTTTACTGATAATGGCAATACAAGCTGATTTGATGACAATACAGGAAAGAGACAAATGTGATCGCATCATAACAGGACGTATCAGGATTCTTGGAAAGTTTGGAATCTTCAGGGACATCTGATGTTAAACAGATAATACAGGTACCAGAATATTTTTCCAGATCAAAGTGATTTGTGAGTTTTTATGGAGGAAATAGTGAATACTATTTGGTAGAAGCCCGAATAATAAAGTATGTTTTAGCAGGCAAGAAGCCAAAAGGGGGCGAGAGAGTGGATTTACGGATGTAATAATAAGAGTGAAATCTTTGTATGATAAAAGATGATGGACAAAGCTGAATAGCATGGAGGTAGACAATAGGCTGAGACAACCACTGAAAGAGTGAAGACAGGGTAACCCACCTGTACAGTCTTCTTAATGCGCTGTGATGGTCCGGGGTAATCCTTGGAGTAGAGATCCGTTAGGAACAAGGAGTTTATGAGCGTGGACTTCCCCAAACCAGATTCACCTGAGGACAAAGACCCACAACAACCAGTTATGTCATGTTTACTTTGGAGCAGTCACACAAACAGTTGACCACATGCCACGCTGGGCCCCTCCTCTACAGCTGGCACACTTACATTCACATCCTCACAAAGACTCTACTGTGCATTTGTACACACAGCCCCGAGCACACAAGACAAACTGCATTCATTGTGAGTGAGTTAAGAGGTCACTGGCTTTCATTGGTTAGAATATAAAACACGTCGGCTGAGCCCCACTGTTCCCTTTTCATGAGCTCGCCCCTCTACCCCTCTTGCACTGCACTTATAAATCTTCCGGTTTCTTTATTCACACAGCCAACTTTCCATTCTCTTCATCTGCTGCTGTTTGGGGCCAGCAAATACACACAGTTGATGTTGACCTGACAAATGAGCCCAGCCTCTTTAAACAAACACACACAAGGCTTCAGTGATTAATTGTTAAGCATCTGGTGGAGAACGCAGAGGTGGCGGAGGGTAGTCTATCCTGATAGGACCCCTCATTACACAATAAAGTTAAAGGAGAAGGCATTGAAAATATTGTCTAAAAATACAAACTGTGCAGATTTGGATTAGGTTTGGGAGGATTTCCTTGCTGAAACTGTCTGCAGTCTGTATTACATCCTATTACAGATGAGTTGACTATATAAAATCTGTATCTTGCTTAACGTAGTAAATGAGGAAGACATTTTATGAAATATTTCCTTGACCTTACCCATTTGTATCCCCATATATGAAGTTAAGTTGTCATATGCATTTTACAATATAAAACAATTATGATTATTCACAATCTTGTTAGGTTCAGTAAATTATCCAACCAGAAAGCTGAATGAGCTGCTTGCTTTGGGTTGCCAGATTGTTCAGCTAAATCCAACTTGTTTATACCCTTTATATTTAACGAAATAAATGAACAGACTTAAACAGATCAAATAGATTTAAATACACACCAGAGTTTGCTTTCATCTGTAAAGATAGTGTATGGTATTTGCTGAAAAGCCCATATGTGCAGTATCAGTCGCTGTTAACCTTTTAGTGATGCCCATGTTGACCTTTCACCCCAGACCCCCTGTGTGTGTTTATGGAGAGAGAGCAGGTATATTTGTCAGGGTGACATATGGCCCCCAGCCCACCGCCCGCCCGCCCACTGTTCTGATGGACTTTTTATAGAGAGAAGGTATTAGCCTTAGTTCATTACATTTGGCCAGATGAATTGTTTTAGTCCTTGTGTGTGTTCCAATACCTTGACTAGTTCAGTGGTCAACATCAGTCCAATAATATGTTCAATGTTGACTGTGCAGGCCAACTGAAATGCATTATTGTCATTAAGCAAATATCCAATCAACAACAATTAAAATAGACCCTTCATTTCTCGACACATCATTCATTCTTCACATAGTGTTCAAAAACTAGTTTTCAGAACAGTCTTGTATCACCTTGACAGACAATGACATGTACCCCATGCCTCACTACACAGCTGGAGGGAAGTGTGTAACTTCCAAAGATCCCAGGTAGGGTCAAAACACTTTATACCCAAGGGATATTTTTCAACTAGGAGATGTGAGACAACTTAACTGTTAACTCAACCCACCTGCTGACCAAACAAGTTACTTTACACCATCTTGGTTGAACAAATAGTGTTATGTCAGCAACAAACAGGACCACGGACTCCTCAGCCTCACACTAGCCATGTGACCACCACTCATATTGGCTGGAAATGTCAATGCTAATATGCTTCATCAACAGCTGCCAGCACTATATAACTTCCAGTTCAGAAAGTGATAGTGTGGTACATTGAATACATTGAATTTTAAACTAAAGTGGCAATTTGCCACACATTTAATGGCAAAGTTTCACAGTTTTGATTGATGTTTAGTGAGTTACTGCAGCAGTCTGAACACCCCGAGGGAGGGTCCATCCCCATTAGCCTCCCTGGATGAGTTTTAATTAAATATTGACTCCACATGACAAGTGCAAGCTCAGTGCCAGCTCTATACCCACTGATGACATAAAGCCCTATAATGGATGGCCCTTCAGCTCTGATGCTCAGCCTCATATTGCTGACCTCACTACATTTTTTATCTCTCACCAGTTAACTTAAAGCTGGCAAAAAATTACACAACCTATTTATGCAACCTAAGATTTTTATAAATCGTACCAGCCCCCCAGATAATCAACCATTCAAACAAGATCTGGAAAAAGGGTAATCTGAGAGCAAACTTCTATGTCAAGCTTATTTTAACCATTCTATTATAATTCAGGATTTAGGATTTAAAAGTGTATACACATTTTGTCTAAGGCCGATATTAAGAGCAAAAAACATTACACGATCACTAGTCTATACTTTAACATTATGAAAGATTATGAAGAAAACTAAAGTTAAAGTTAAAGAGGATAATATATTGATACCCACACAACAATTTGTCCTCTCCATTTGACCCATCTTTCAATGCTGCTGCATGGGGCAACCTGTCAGAAGCAGTGGGCAGTGGCAGTACAGTGCCCAGAAATCCAGACATCAGCTAGGTTTGGCAGAAATATTTTAGATGGAGATTCCACGTATTGATTAAAGATCAGAACATCTGGACAAAACTATTGGGAACAGCAAAAGAAAAATTCAGTTCTGTCAACTGGACAAACTTGGATGAGCTGCAAGACGTCTTCACTCTAAAACTTTTTTGTCCAGTTGACAGAGTTGAATTTTTCTTTTGCTATGGATCATACCTAAATGACAGAGGGATTACACAGACAAAACTATTGGGAATGTTATTTATGCACAGATAAAAACTGATCAGTTGTGTATGTTTACAGAGCTGCTTTAGATTGCACTGCAGAGACTGAAAAGCATAAGAGTGGACACAGAGGGTTTCCCATGAGATTCCTAACATTCCACACCCCTATGGTTTGTCCTGCCCTGAGGCTGCAGCTGCCCTCTCACATCCTCCTGATGGGACAGCCACTATCCCAACACACACACAGATGCACACACACACACACACACACACACACACACACACAAACATATTCAAGGCCCAATGAAAGGTCCACCACAACATGTGAAGTGAAACATCTGGGTAACCACAGCGCCACGGAGCAGACAGACAAATGATGTGGCAGTGTGTTTGTGAAGTGTTAATTAGGCTATTGTTGGTCCAAACTGGGACCAGGGGGTCGTAAGTCATTGTTTTAGGCAAGATAAAGATCTGCACAGACAGCAAGGCCCATGAGCCACTCCAGATCTCCTCATGTGTGGTCAAACTAGGCATGACGGTCAGCTCCAAAACGCTATAAGCATGTTTAATGTTAATTATTTTGTTGGTTTGCTAGCATGACAACTCCAAGGCATTGTAACGAATATTGATATGAAAAGTCAGACATTAAGACATTTCACCCTCACTGTCACAGTTTATTAAAAACATAATTATTATAAAATATTCAAACTAAACAAGTCAGACAAGGGCCAGGAAATAATTGATGCTGGAAAGAATTGGGTCTGGGATGTTTTAAAGAATTATGTAACACATAAAGACTCCAATTACAACCAACTCCAACAACAATATGTACAAATAATTATTTTGAGGTGAGCATTTAATCCTTTGTATAATTCACTGCGATATACACTGCAAAAACGTCTGTCAGAACTCAATGCCCTTTACAGAGTCTTTATAGACACCTAAACGGAGCTTCAAAGGGACACAACCTACTTCCGCTTGGTTTGAAAATTAAAGTGTTGGGGTGAGACCTAAATCCGACAAAATCAGCACATGCCGGGTCAGAATCGCCATGTGCGTCTTAAAATAGAGACAGAGTGAGGAGAAAAAGAGACAGGATAGACTGGCCTGCAGCGGTCTGATGCAGCGTGCACCAACATGCTCATGGGACCACCCCATCCACACAGCCCTGTCCTGGTGAGCGCTGGGCCCACAGGCCACCATCAGTCTATGGGAGGGAGGACAGCCAACTGCAAGCCCACTCTGTACAGAAATAGTGTAGCTTAGCCAGAGCTATGGATGTCACAATGTGAAATTATGACATAACCAACAACAGTGAAATCCTTAACTGAAATACATATAAACTCCTATGTGACTAGCTTTGTGAAAACAAGCTTTCAGAATGATATTGATATTAACATTCTTTTTCTAAAATTTTCACCATTGTTTTTAAGTTCTTACAATTATATTATGACCTGAATAATTTGTTAGAAATTAACTGAATAATCTTGACATCCTTTGAAAAAGCAGACCCAGAATCAAGCACAGCAATCAGCGTTATATTCAAATTAGTAAATTCAGTAAATGCAGCACATTCTGAAACACTATAATTTAACCCTGTTCGCTTTTTTGGTCCAAAACACAGACATTGGTTCACTCGAAAAAGGACATGCACACACTCGCCCATGTTATGACACACCTAATATTGCAAAAACAACCACTCGTAATACAGAGTTGGGAGATTCTGAGATTGAGTATATGTATGTATGTATATGTATGTATATATTTTACCCTGGTCACTTGGACTATAGGCACATGGAGGAGGACTCAGAAGAAATAAGGGGAGTGGATACAACTAGTCTAGTGAAAAATTAGCTGCAAAAAAAGTCCAGAGTGGGATCATAAACATTTCTGTATAGCCCCAACGGCAGAGTGTGTTTGTGTACATTTACTTAATCCACTAAGACTTCTTCTCCTTCTGTGAGGTCAGTGGGTAATGTGGAGAGTCTTAAGCCTGTCAGAGGGACTTAACAATAGATGCATATAAATCTGCATGTGCCCATATACTTATCTTATACTTACTGGGATATGATGAATATTCCCTCCTGGACTAAAATGTTTCTGATTCAAGTCAATGTTGCTTTGTTTGTACCAAATTTTCATTCTTAAAAATGAGTAAATTAGTAAATTCAGTTTCCCCCATAGAATATATTGTAAAAGAAGCATTTTGTTACAAAACCAGATCTAGAAGAAAGAGCCAAATGCTGAGGGCAGATTGACTGAGCATTGGAAATCCACCTGCTTCACTTTGTCATCTGAAAAAAGCTGTTCTAAAGTTGTGCATGTGGTGAAAGGCTCGTGCATGAGAATATTAACAACATTCCAAAGTGGTTATAAGAGCTAGGTGCTAGTTAGTCAGATCTAAATACCTAATTTCTCCTTTCTCGGTTTGAAAATCAGATAATGTATGAAAGAAGTCACACAATTCATTATCTGCAAACAGTAAATCTAATATAATCTGAGTCAACTGTCCATTTAATCCACAAAGCTAAGTAAAAGGACTGCATATCCGAACCAGCATGAGGACTCTGTTGTCTGTTGTTCTTCATCTGATGGTAAACCCTGGGATCTGGACTCTGAGGCTGTGCAGACCATAGACTGTATAAAGAAGTGGCCTAAGTGAGTGTGAGTGTGACACCCATGGCTTTCGGCTCCAGCCAAATGAAGCTCATCGAGGCTAGCAGTTATAGGGGGGAATTTGGAGCAGAGTTCCATATTTGGAATTTCGACAGAGAATATCATAGCAACAAAAGAGCCAATCCAGAACGAGGCTGTTGAAGGTAACGCCCCTTCCCACCCTAAACCGCTGGTTTAGCAGGGAGCGGGCGCTAAGCAATGCTGTCAATCAAACCCGTTGGTAACGCTAGTGGGAGCGACCTCGGGGAAATAACCCGATTTGTCTGTTATTAATGTTGACATCTTGATTTACAGACAAATTAGTGAAAACACCAGGATCTTGTAGAGCGGGCTAATGCGAACATTTTCAGACCAAAATGACGAGTCTGACAGCAGCAGTTACGGAGAGAGGGGTGACGTTTTTTTCAATAGAAAGTGAATTGGAGCCAGAGTCGATGAAGCCAGAAGAGTGCCAATGCTGACTTCCTATTTGGAACGGGGTGGCTAGCAGGTTAGGTATGGTATGGTGTAGACTTGATATTTCCAGGAGATCCAACTCCCTCTGCCAGCTGAACAAAGAGAGCCGGAAGCAGTCTTTTCCCTTTTGATAAAGCGGGATGGGAAAGAGGATGAGAGAGCCAAGTGAAAACAGCATACAAATTCACTAATGAAGTTATTTGGTTTTTAATTTTTTTTTTCTTCATATCGCACATATTACAGATGTCAGTGGCAATACTAACATAGTAAAGTTTGCCTTACACCCAAATAACAAAGCATAAACTGCAAGAGAAGGGATTTGATAAAAAAAAAAATAAAATAACATGAAACTGGGCTGCAAGCTATTGCATACTTGTCAACCCCAAGCCTGGTTAAATAGAGAAAGCAGCGTGTGGGAGGGCACATCCAAAACAATACATTTGTGGTTTGAAAAGCCTGCACTGCATACAGAAAATGCAAGTTCAAGCATGGGTACATTCTTTCTAAACCATTTCTAAACTATTAACTATTCATTATTCATTGGGTTATGCTCTGGGGTTATCTGTGTGAGAAAACTATCTTGTGTTTATTTTGTACACCATCAGCGCTTCTCCTTCCCTGCAGAAATAGTTTTATGAAGATAGAGTAAGTTGCAGGAAAGTACAGCTGGATGCCATTAGAAAGTGCTAATCACCAATGTCTGGCCCAGAATATAAGAGCTCATCATTCATTCTCTCTTATCTGACTGACTTCAACTCATATCCCTGTCTGTCCCTGAAATACCACACAACCCTGCACGCAAAATATGATATTCTATAAAAGGCCTGTCACAGTTACAAATTTGGAAGTGTGATATATATTGCTACATAAATATAAAATATAAAATATCATGAAATTATATATATATATTACATAAATGGCAAAAGGAAACACATTAGTACTTAGTAGTTAGTATAAGCTGTCAAAAGTTACTCATTTGCCCCTCTTCAGCTCAAATCCTATGGTACAGCAAAAAAAATGACAAACACTAGTGCAAATAGACTGGTGCAAATAAACTGTAAATACGATAAATATTAAGAAATACATTGTTCCAGCTTTCACATAATGAACGGTAGGTTGATAAGCAGGCCTAAAACACCACACCACAACCCTGCACACTCTGGCACACTGTAATACTAACAGCTCAATAAGGCTACTTTTCTCTCAGCGACAGCCCCTGATGTTTTACAGCCCCAACTTCCAAGCAGGACTTCCTCTTTTTTACTCTGCAGGATTTGATTGGGTTACCTGCTGCAGGCCTCTCATATTCCACCATCTGTCTGTTTGAAAACTGCACTGCAACAGATTTGGGCCTCACTGCTGCTGAGCTTTCACCCCAATCAGAGCCAAGTACAGCACTGAAGAGGACAGAACAAGAACAATGTTATTTCCAGCACTCAAATAAGCTCCATGTTATTTGAAGAGGTCAGCAAAAATGAATGCCTCCTGTTTTGAAGCCCAGCAATACATAGTAAAATATAGATACATTATGAATCTGTTTTTCACTACTGAACTATTGAATATATGATCTGTTGCCATCTTCATTGTTATTTCTGCTCACACTACACACTGCAAATCCAAGCTGACCTTTAATGTATAAAACACATGCATCATTCATTTACCTCAATCAATCACAGAAACTTTAGTATGGTGGAGATGTCGCTACTCAATTATCAGGTTGTATTTTGACAGATGATTTGTATAAATTCTGTAGCCCTCCCATATGAAGTTCATTTTAGATGGACTATGCAGGGACAGGAGCCAAGAAAACTAGGAAAAGACACAGTGGGCCCCATATGTGAGCAAGCCTGACTTTTAAACCATTCTGCTTTTCTTCAAATCTTTCACTGGCTGTTTAAACTCAAATTCAAAGTTCTCACATTTTTAACAGTTCAAAAAAAATTACATATATGCTGTGTAAAAGTCTACTGTGCTTTTAGGAAATGGTTTATAAAAGATAGGTAAATGGAAAAAAACTACATCCCAAATCTATGACAGTACAATCATTATGCACTGCAATGTGTGGATCCATTATTAGTCCATTATATAACTATGTGCACTTCAAAACGTCAATGTAGCTACAGTGGAGCGCGCATGTTTCAAAGTGACACGGCCAAAACCATCGTACTCTGTGCACTTCCCTCTCTCACCTCATTCATTCAGACAAACGGACACTGTGCTGTGAATCAAACCAAATATGTTTGTGATTCCAAACCACAGGAAACATTCACTCACACTCACAACACCTACACCCTTCAAGGATGCAATGTCAGCACATTTTTGTACACTTTTATAACCAAGAATTTGAATTGGTTGTTTTTTTATATGTGAAATTTGATATGTAGTGAAAAATACAGCGTTTGGGAGTAATTTTGCTCAGTCAGAGCTAAATAAACATAACATCTATGACAAATAATGAAACAATGTCTCAAACCAGCTGACAATTGAGAAATGATCAAGGGGATAAACAAATAATTTGTTGCTTTACTCATCCTTAATTTCTAAAAATGTCAAACAACTAAATTAGCAAAACAGAAAATCGAAAGAGCACATTTGCAAGTGGTAAAACAAACATCCATCATACTTATCAAAACAATTTAAAAACATTAAAAGTGAGACATAATTAACTTGTTTTTTAACTTTGCACTTGTTTGATATTGAAAGGTGGTCCAAATGCAGAAGCAAATGACTACTTCCCCACAGAAACAACATAAAGTATAATAAACCTGAATAATAAAATAACGGTGTGTTTTTGACCATGACTCAGGTCATAGATCACTCCCCCTCGGTGTACCCTGTGGTCCTTCTCCTACAGATGTTACACACAGGTGCTGTTTAACATGTCAGCGCGTCACTGTGAGTAGCTGAGTGTGCTGGATGCCTCACATGCTTTTAACCTGCTCTGACCACTCACAAACAGCACAGAGGACAACAGCCATGTGTGGTGTGAGGGGGGCGGATGTAGAGACAGGTGTGCCTTTAAAACCTCCGCAAGACTGCCTCAGACCCGTTCTCTTTCAAGTCCTCACTCAGGGTCACATGTTTGGACACTCACCTACAACCATTAGTGTGAACTCAAACCCCCTCTTCACAGACTTCCGGTACACCTGGTTGGGGAGGTTGGCGAAGCCCACGTAGCCCTCTAGGTTCCGTTGCTAGGGGGAAAAAACAGTTAGCAACATGTTTTAGTTAGCTTCAATAAATACTGCTTTCTACTAATACAACTTCATAAAATCCTTGATGAGCAGAAAACAACCAACATCTCTTCAGTTGTCATAAAAGTATTATCATTCTGAGAAAATAAAGTATAAAATTCCTCAAGAGCCAACCAGAGAGTTCTTCTACCTTCTAGTTTCTAATTTATTGCCCTCCCTGAAATGTTCCACAATAGAGTATTAAACTTATCTATCTCTATGGAGACAAGCAGATAGATGGCTCAATTAAATGCCATACTGTGGGACACTCCAGATAAAACATTCCAGAAAAAGTTAACTAGTGCAAGTTGAAACTTTAAATACTTCATTAAAACTTCCACAGACAAAAGTCCTTGTTAGTGAATTTTCCAATTTTTTTTCCAGCATTAATATACTTTTGAGGTATTGGACAACAAAAAGTACTGTTGTATATTTTTTGCCTTTTTAAAACCCAGCAATTAGCATTTTTGAGTCTTGCAGCAAGAAAATACTTTGAAGTGAAATGCAGCTGAAAGAAGAGGGAAAGAGTCCATTTTAAAGAGGCGACAAAGGCAGAAATAACAGGCTCTCCTTCACAGGAAGTATGGCCCCAAACAAGCACAGGCCTAAGAAAACATTAAAGACGAATTCAACAAATAATTCACAGATATGTCTATATTTGTGCAAACTTTTACTTATAGTTTATTGTGAATGGAAGTAGTGCCATGGAAGTAGTAGACAATGTGTAGCGTATGGTTAAGTAGATACACTCACACCTGTGAAAAGGTGTGTAAAAGAATATTGTGAACAGAACTACAAAAGCTGGAGATTACAAAGTTTGCCATAAGCAATGCTAAAAATATCTTAGGTTACAATAATTTTGTTGGATATTTGAAACATTTAAAAGAAGGAAAATACAGGACTGAGAGTAAAATTATACATGAATAATATACTGTCCACGTACAGGGTCACATATTAAAGAAGCTAACAGCAGAAATATAATATGCTGCCATTGTATCTGTTGGGGGATGAGGACTCACGCCACAGCAGTCATGTGACCCTCCCCCAACCACACAGAGGAGACAGTGGATGCCTGGTTCACTGACATCATCCTTATTAAGTCCACCCCTCGTGTGTATTCAGCAGCTGATCTAGAGGCCTCCACTCTCTGTGTTACTCACCATTTAATAAGGATGTAACTATCAAAATCACATTACAATGTTTATATCATATGCTTAAAATGTAGTAAATCTACTAAGCCTATTTTGCCTGCCCTGACAAGTCTTTCATATTTAAGGTTAAGCAACACATTATTGTCCCAGTAGGGAAATTTGTCCTCTGCATTAGATCCATCCTTCAATTTTGTGGGGGCAACCTGTCAGAAGCAGTGGGCGCTACAGTGCCCTGCCTAGAGATCCTTCACCAGATCTTGGGCTAGGCTTGGCCAGGACTACCTTAGTTGGAGGATTTGACTTATTTCCTATTTATAATAATATTTAAAATCATGATTATTAGGCTACCCTAGAATATTTGGTCATTTTTTTTGTGAATTTTCAGTTTTTCTTTGCTAGAGCTCCTATATTTTTAGTACGGTGTGTTTTACTCCCACTGCTCCTCTGGCATGTCAGTAAGGGCATGTGGCCACCCACTTGGTACGATGCCAACAAGAGCTTCAGCCCACATCATTACACTACATCACAAATGTGCATGACAATGAACGCTGTGTTTGGAGTGGAATGGCTGGTTGTAGCTTATTAAACACCACATGCCGGGTAAATATGTGGTTTCCCAAGTATTTCTAAACTATTGTAAACCTGTATTAACCATTGCACATACTGCTCAAAGTTGCAAAAGCAAATTTACACTTTCATCATTCCCCATGTGTCTGAAAATGCTGACGACTTTTTAGCATATCAGCTATCGGCCTTAAATCTCCAGCACAGGCCATTATTTTGTTTTGGTTGATCTGCTGCCTAAAAAATATACACAATTACATATTATTTTAACACAGGGGCTGTGAGTGAGTTTGTAGTAAATTCAAATTCAAAACTAAAGCAGCCAACATATAGTGGAGATGGTATCACTGTGAATGCAACACTGCACTATATAGATAATCTGCCTGAAGCAAACGTGCATTGTTCTACTGATGGAATAATTTTGGCTCCAGTTTCTGCCCAGGGACTTTCCAGAGACAAGATCACTATTATTAGACGTTTATGAGATGAAAATGTCTAGATTAGTGTAGAGATGCTGAGAGTTTAATTGGGGTCGTAACTTCCAAAAATGTGAGTTCTGTTAAAAGGTCTCATGCAATGCTGGTTTGTTTTGCATTGCAGAGATAAATGGACTTTTATGTGTAGTAGTAGAAACATTTTAATTTGAGCCTGATGCATTATTTCCAAGTATAAACATGTGATTTACTGCATTTAAGATTAATCAACTATAAAGGCCTTTTGGGCTGCACAGAAAACCTTTGTATTCAGAAGTTAACTCCAACCATATGTTTTCCATACATTTGACCAGGTCTAGGTTTGTCTAGAAAGTGTACATTATTTTAAATGGAATTTGGCACTGAGTGGAGAAATTCCAGTCCTTCTGATACAGATGTTACACTGTACTACTGTCAGGTTGTAACTCAAGCTGAGCTATGCAAGTGTCATCATAAAACAACCAGAAAGCCCACTGCCATGGCTGGAACAAAGTGCTGTGAAGTTTGTGTTGGTAAGATTAGAAACACAAATATTTATACTACGGCAAACTACTATAGGCCTACTGTATAGTTTTTAAATGTCTATTAAGACATTCTAACCTTAACCTGCTATACAATAGAACATGTAATTATATTGTCATCAACACATTGCTACATTTTGTGGAATGCAGAGCACACACAGAAGCAAATAGATCAAATTAATGAAATCAAGACCAAAAGCTATCCTTCAATATGGACACCATATCACTAGGTCAATGATTCACAATGAATCATAGTTCTCATTTCCCAACTATACTTCTAGAGCTTCTTTTGGCACTTTGGTCCATCCATGTTACGCCCCTGTGCGCGTATGCCGCTTGTTTTGACGTTGCAGTAGAGCTTTATACTATCGTTACTCTGATTAATTTACCTTTTGTCAGCATTGACATCTCTATGTCAATGCTGACATAATTACTGGCGATTCTGAAATAAAGGACCCTGACAGCCTATTTCACATCCTACTACTACGTCGATCAAGTAACCACAGAGTAACGCACGCACGAAGCACCACTCGTAGTAAAGATCCAAGTCATTTTGTGGCTTTTTACTAGTTGATAAAAAAAATATGTCATATCTGTATGCTTAGTAAAAGATTGGACTTACAGCGATGCTCGGAACCGCAGTCTCTGGTCGCTCGATCATTTCGTTTCTGTCACCACCACCACCCAGATCAGTCACTCAGGCATACACCGACAAACGGCCCAAACACGACCACCGCAGGGGGACACCTCTCTCCTCTGCGGCCCCAAACCTGAGTTCTGTGAGAACAAAGCGATACGGAGTGTGTCCAGGGCAGAATGAATGGACTTAGATTACATATGGCCGCTGGCTGATTCTACTACCAGATGTAGCGCAGGAAAAAAAGAGCTTCGACTATTTGTTTCCAGGATCAAAGGCAGAAAAAATCAGACAATGTGAAATCCGGTAAGAAAATTTCACAATAAGATGTTGAAAGGACCTCTAAATCTTGGCCTACCACTAAATAGTCCATAATCGTTCCCTAAAACATGAAGGCGTCTAATGGTAATGCATTCGTAATAAGAAATGTACTTACGTAATAAGATCTGTAACCATCGTCTACCCTAAATCATAAAACTCAAATTAGTGAGCTACTATTAGCTGCCAGGAGACTACTACTAGGCCAACCCTACGTCTTGACTAATACAGCAATCGCTGTGAGTCTACTTTGGCCTGGTAAGACTATTCTCAAATTATTGCACGTGTGTGGCGGCTATAATTGTGTATTTTTACGCAACGTTTCCGGTCCAGTTGTTTTACACAAGGTGAGCTTTATGCATTAGAAAAATCTCTGGTCTCCGCCTCCTTATTGGTCAGATCTGGCCCGTGAACGCGGAGGCGATGACTGACCGCCTCCAAAACAGGGGTGAGTGGTGTGACCAGCGCTGTGAATAGGACTGTGCTCAGGGGCCAGGCATTAACAGACAAAAACAGTTTAGACACCTAGCCATGAATTGATGGCGTAAATGGCTCTTTGGGAAATGAAATATTTTAAACCACTGTAACAATTGCATAGGCCTTACTATTCAATAGATAGAAAACATTCTTATTTATCTCTTTAATGAGAAACACATAGTCAAACATTGTTTGAGATACATCGTAGCAATTGTGAGTGACATGGAAAAGTCTATGAACTATTCACAATTAGTGCTTTAGGTCAGAGTTTATGCGCTGTTTTGGTGACACCACGTGGAAAAGGGAGACATTACACATACACAACTTAAAATGGAAAATGAAATTAGAATTGCTAAGGCTCCATTAACACTTACAAACCATATACCATATCCCATAGCAATAATTTGCTGTCAAAATTAAAGACTTGGACTAAAATTAGACTTGGACTAAAATTAGCTAATTTTTGTCCAAGATAAAATACACACAAAATACTTTTTAAAAATACTGTAGGGGACTTCACAAATGTTGTAATAGCAGGTCAAAGTTACACAATTAGAGATTAGGTCCATCTGGGGCTCAGATTTTGGCCCAATTCTCATAGAATACAGCAGTAGCAATAGTTCGTGCAGTCCACAGAGTATGTCCTTTAGATGCTGAGGGCCCCCGTGGTTCTGGAGTCGATGCGGCGCATAAGCTCTTTCACCCAGGACTCAGAGGGCTTTGCACACAGAAAGCCGTTCTTCATCTTTAGCCTGGACATGCAATAGTGGCGTTAAATTGTGTCTCTAATATGTTGTGTTTTAAAGAAATAGGGGGAGGAAGTGGTACTTACAGCACACCGGCATTTGAGCATTGCTGAGGAGTCCACCTGTATCCCATCACTCTTCTCTCAGACACTGTTTTAGTGAATTCAAAGCAGCATTTCTTTGGGCCTGGACCACGCAGAGCTACAATAAAATAAGAAATTAGGTTATTTATTGCAAATAAATAGCTAATAAATGCAAAATAAACAATCTAAGGTAAAGTACTGAAAAAGAGTGTGCTATGGGCATGTTGTTATTGTATTACATTGCAGGCACTGATTGACACTAACAGTGAGCCACATTATACTGTCTGTAGTGTCAAAACATTTTTGCATTTTGCTGCTCTAGTTTATTTTATTACATTTTTTTCCAGTAAATATTTTCCTACAGTTTAATTGCGTACTACCCACCAGGGCTAAGACCAGTTTATAGAAAGTTTATAGAAATCAAGCCATTATTACAGAGAAGAAATAGGCCTATGTAGTAAAACAGAGTCAACCACTTTGAAACCTATGATATTTTAAATTATTATTTTTTTAATCATTCACCATTATTTGCTGCATTTGGTGTAGTAGATCTGAAATCACTGCCTCAGTTAACACATATACCATCAGTATAAATACAATATGTTTTCTCCTACTGATACAACAAGAATGATTTTTAACTGTTTCAAATAAAGGCATTTCTATGTATCCAAACTATAGTATTGTAAAGTGAGTTTTTTACCTTGACTTAGACTGATGCTGGCAATCACCAGGAGCAGCACAGACAGGGTGAGACGAGCAGCCATGGTGATGGTCCGGAGTGTTTTTTAGTCAGAGAGTTTACGAGGAGCTGGTCACCTTATCAACTCTGTCACCTCTGTCTCATCTGCTCCCATTTATACAGCTGTGTAGGTAGTAGAGTGAAACTACACATAGTTCGGGACTGTACCGTTGTGACTCTTGTGCTTTTACGTGTACTCTCCGGTGGTAACTATCTATTATTGGGACTTCCTCATTTTAAATATCACTGACAATGATGTGATGTTCAGCTATGAGGAAGTATTTGAGGTGGACTTTCCTTCTGTATTTAACTTGTTTGCGTAGTTATTAGAGAGATTATGGGACATCTTTCCTCATTCAAACAGACCCATAATTAATGTAGTGAAGTTACAGAGAGTGTACACTGAATATTACAAAACTTTTTACTTGCATAATTATCAAATAATAGGGGACTTCTCATTGTTTAAATGAATAGCATTAATTTGGTTTCAGTTTGGCTTTGGAAATTGACCATTCAAGAAGTAGTCAGTTACATCAAATAGTGTGGTTAGGTGAAAGAGTTTGAGAAGGAAGTTGGTATATTTGTTTACTTTAATTTAAGGGAACTTCTGACCTTTACTGTTTTGGCACCATGTCTTATCTGTTCACAGTGGTTGTCCAGTGTTTTCCATAAGATAAGGTTTTATTTTTGTTGTGACAGGTAAATCAGATCAATTGATGAAAAGAAGATTTGGATGCATTGTACAATTGGTGTTTTTTGTACTCCCAGGTGGGGACAAGAGACAGTTTTCCATATTGATTACGTGCGTTTTCATAAGAAATATACGGTAAGGTAAATTCACAAATGAACGTGACTAGACTAGACATCTGAACTCACTACAGCTCAAAAAAAAAATCTGCATTTTAACATTAATAAGGTTATTAGCTGACCCCCATGAAATATTATTGATTAATAGAATATTGTGATGTCACTTAAAACTCTGCAATAGTTTATTCAAAAATAAGCTCTTTTGCATTTATAGCGGCCCAAAGCTTACAAGGGATTTTAATATGATTCTAATGAAAAGGAAAAAAAATGGATATTAATGGCCTTGGAGTATAGATGCCCTTTAAATATACATTTCTTCCATATTTTAATTAACACCCTGTTCTTCTGCCTTGGAAAAATTCAAATATTTTGTTGAGGGAAGTGGTTTGTTGTTAGAAAACACAAGAGAGACAGAAGTGAGAAACTGTACTGTTCATTTAAGGTCTTAACTTTTCAAATTGAATGTGAATTTGAATCACGTTGATCTTAATCAAGCATCATCCTGCTAAGTCCTTATCTTCTCTCTCTCTCTGCTTTTCCTGTGTAA
>KN476404.1:0-16501 GCA_000787095.1 Periophthalmodon schlosseri
ATATAAAATAAAAAATATATATAGATTCAGATAATTCTAAGACTATGTAGGAAATGTCCAATGCTGTCCTATTTATGTTTCAGTAGCAATACTTTTTCAAGTGAGTATTTAGTTTGATATTAAAACTACTATCAATTAGTACCCTGGTATAAATTTTGTTGACAATCCTAGTACCTGCTCGAAGTAAGATGACTTGGTCATCCAACGGGAGTTCAGAGAAGTGCGGTATCCTCTTAGCCCACTCCACCAAAGTGAAGAGCTGCTTGTCTGCTGCTTGGCAAATGTTTGTGACGGGGTCATTGGTCTGGAGACACACAAACAAGGCATAAAAACAACCTTTAGTCATTTGTCATTGATCATATAGAACAAATTGCATTTGACTATAAGAATCAAACTCAAATACTGATGCAGTGTGTAGTTTTACCGAGTTGCCTGGGCCTCCTTCAGAGTATGGCTCTGTTTTGGGCTCCACAGCCAGCTCTGCATCCAGGATCTTGTCCACAGGCATTTCCTCGTTGAAACAGCTTGTAGACTCCACCTCATTGTCTCCTCGCTCTTTCCCGCGCTGCCTCTCCTCCTGCACAGCTGCACATCAATCAAAAGACCATTAGGATGCTTGACTAGATGTTGTAGCTATATTTATTGCATTACTTGCTTACTTATTTGTTATAGACAATACAACAAAAATACTGCAAATACCCCAAAATAACCCAGATTGTGTAGAAAGAAAAACATGTTGACATTCATATTTAAACTCCATTCCAAAACCACAATAGTAGCATTACTTTAATCTGGACCATTTTATTACAAGTACAGTGACCTGCTTGGTATAAGTATGGCATATATTCCCTACATCTTGAGTTAAATACTCAAATATAAAGGGTCCCTTCTGTTATGTAACTAACTCCAGCTGGTTCTGATGGGGAAGTCTGGATTTGCAGTGTGGGGAACCCTAATGGGGGACCAATCGCTGGATGTAACTGTGTTCCAAATAATGTACAATATGTTTTTGTCAATTTGTCATCAAACATTTCTTTCTGTCTGCAAAATCCCCGAATAGTAGACCTCAATACATACTGCACACACCTTCTCTCTTCATCCCCATGGCCAGGCACTTCTGGTAGCGACAGTACTGGCAGCGGTTTCGCTGGCGTTTGTCGATGAGGCACTCCTTGTTGTCTCGACAAGTGTAGGTCAGGTCTTTGCGAACAGTTCTTTTGAAGAAGCCCTTACATCCCTCACAGCTGTATACACCGTAGTGTTTCCCTAAAAACATAACATGAGAACTTGTCATCTTTGCTGCTGGCATGTATCTTCAAAACTTTGTATCATGGTAAAATAAATGCATTCAAAAAGCCGAAATAACTAATTGTCATTGTCATTATATTACAAAATGAGTATTTAAAATATATAATATATATTTAAAGATTGTAAATTAAACTTCTCCACTGTTCTTGTGTATGCAAGTAAATTGTTTGAATTTTGTGTGTTTCACATTTTATCAAGGAAAATAAAATATCAAGGCTCAAATGAGTTTAGCTATAATGTTATTGATTTTAACATTTGTTATAACCATTCTAACTAGCCTAATGCCATATAGCCCAGACTTTACCTGAGGAGCGGTCTCCACAGATGGCGCAGATATGCTTGGACATGCCTCCAGGACTTGTGCACTGGTAGTTGATGTTGCCCAGGTTTTGAAGCCCTGGTGGAGGCTTGATGTCCTCTGAGCTGCTAACACTGTTCATGGAGTTCATCTGAGGATGAAAGGAAGGAAGAAATGATGACCAAAGTCCTGAACTTAAGTGAACTGAAGAGAAAACAAAAGCCAAGGAAGGAGGCCTAGTCCGAGGTCTTATGACACTCTCACTTCCTTCACTTTGTCATGTTGTCTTCCGCTCCGTCACTATCTCTGTTTGTGTCTCCTCCCACACGTTTTTCTCAGAGCTTCATATGCTTGGTGGATGGGTTGGGCTGAGGCTAGTGGCTGAGACTTGTCACACAGGTTTTCATGTTTGTTGTCAGGGAGAGGCATACGAGGGTAGTCACGAGGGAACTCGCTTTAGTTTCAACATGCAGCAGATGGCGCTGTTGAACAAGGTTTGTAGATCAGCCTACCAATGGAGGATGACAGCACTGCTTAATGTACAAAACACAATACACACACACACACACACACACACACACATATATATATATGATTCCTTTTGGCTTAGCTGCCAACACATTAACAACACACATCTCAAGCCACAACAAACAGAAAGACCTTCAAGAAGCCCCCATGAGACGCTGAGGTGTGAATGTCCCACTGAGGTCAAAACAACTGGGTGCTCCAGTACTTATTTTAATTAATGAACCACTGTGTCTGAAAGATGAAATATGTCAAAACTAAGCAACAAGTGTGTTTTCCTTGAGGCCTGCTTTTCTCTATCATTCTGACGCCTTTTGACTTCCGATGAAAGCGTACCTCGATGCATGCACGTGTTGTGCATTTGTTAGGCTGTTTATGTGCAAACATCTGCACTCCAGCTGCAAAACAACAGGCATGACCTACATATGGTCCCACGTCCTATATATTTGATGCACAGCGACATACATGGCATCCTCCACCCAGTCACCTCAGGCATTTCCTTATCACTTATTTACAATGTGCACTCTCTTTTGAATATCCAGCCGAACCAAGGCCTTTGCAGCTATGACCTAACACCATAAGACAGTTTACAAGACAGTGCTCCCCGCCTCTCCAAAGGTTTCATGCTTCAGTTCAGAGGCAAAGCAGTCATACTCAAATGAGCATTCGGCCCATGTTTACTCTGTTGTTGAGTCAATGGAGTAGCCTCTTCCTCCACAGTGCACTTCGTCTCATTGCATTCACAAATAATTAAATTATACACATGTACATTTTTGACAAAAGGGCAGTGGATGAAGGCTGCTGATTTAAAATACATACATTGCATTACATTGTGCAGTAATGAGCTACAAGCGCCATCTATGGATTATTGATGCATCATACATTCTTTACATCATGTCCTGTATATAGTGTATAATGGAATGCTAAAGGGTTCATGTAACATGCATGTCTGTTAAAGGTGGAAAAAGTAGTTTGGTTAGACGGGCAACTCAAAATCTGCAGCCATGTGAAATTACTCTATGCTAAGAGTAATATGCTACTCTATGCTACTTATGCTAATCTTTAAAAAATACTGCCACAATAGACCATTACAAAAATTTCCACAACAGTTACCACTTTATAATGTCAGTGCTACACTACACCTCAATACACTACTTGTATTACTTCTATCAGTACTCAAGCACTCATGAACGCAGATATTGTTGTTAGGTTTGCACAGATAGATAGAAGACCACAATCTATACTATCATGGGCACAATGTATGTTATTGTCTGCAGTGGAGCCCGGTGGCACTGGTCTGAATCCAGCCTTTAAACCTCTTGTGGGCATCAGTTTGTCTATATGATCATCACTGCACCAACCCCGCAGGGTTAAACAGGATTTTAAACCACCCTTAAAAAGCCACCTCCATTGAATGGGATCTGGCTGCAGACCTCCACCAGGAGGACCCTCACATGACTTATCTCCATCCACATGTCCCTAAAAGTAAACAAACATACCAAAAGACCGCCAAAGTTTCCTGGCCACTGTTTTCAACATACCATTACAAAAGTTGACATTGTTTTACAAGACTACATAATATGCCTATATAATAAGTATTCACGTCATTGTAGGCTACATGTTGACAGTTAAATATGAGTTGTGGTTGTGAACATGTTTTAATCTTCTAATTTCCCTATGCAAGCAGAGTAGAGCTAAAACAACACAATGTTCATTTCAAATTACTTTTGAAACTTTTAGAAATGTATTGGGAATTAAATATACAATGTTTGAACTGCAAAAAATTAAAATGAGCTTTATCACTTTTAATAACAGTTAAGAGTGAACTAAGGCAACAACTAAGTGTAATTAAAGTGCTTATAAAGAGTAAACTAATGAAAAAGTAGGGGCATGTCAGTGGAGGTGCATCTTGGTGGAGGTCTGTAGCCAGACTCTCTTGCCTCCATTAGCTCATTTTATCTCTCTCTTGTTGTCCGTTATAGGTAACTGAGAGGAGCAGTCTGATGTTGCACTATGTATTATGTATACTATTTGAAAAGATGAAAGCCGTTTGCCCTCCATGACTTATAAGTGCTTGTTTTGAAGAGCAGTATAAGCACAAACAAGCATAAAATATCGACCAGGCTGTAGCTCTACTACTCCAATTTATACAATTGAGAATTATAATTACTACTGAGACAATTACTACGTTTGTTACTACTATAGATGTAAACTACATATTTATTCTATTTGATAAGATAATACTCTTAGACTTTAATGACCTCAACACCGTAAAAGTGAGTGCACAATAATTTGTAAGAACAGCATAATCTAATAAAACCAAAGAAAATCAGTTATAACCGCCCTTATGTTCAGGGCCCCATTAAGGGGTGAGTCTTGCATGTGAGCTTTGGCACTACTCAGGGATGACCTTTAAGTGAGAAGTTTAAAGGTCATCAGAAGGATAGGAGATGAAGGGGAACACCAGAGCGTGTTACACATCGGATATGTCCAACCTCTCGTGCCCACAGTTACAGATTCCAAAACTCAACCACATGATCAAGAAAGAGTTCTTAGGCTTTATTTTAATAGGGCATTATATCTTAGATTAAAAAAGTATGCTGTAAAATAATTTTGTAATTTCTGGATGCTGATTATTTTTTCTTCCCCATGCAACTGCAATTTTTATTAACAGAGTTTATTACCATTACTTTAGTTTTGTCTGTACTGCCACTGTAAGTAGATGTTTGTAATTAATACTACATTCAAGCTATTATGCACCACTATTAATATAACTACTACCTAGTCTATAAACTACTCATTTGACCACTTTAACAAAGTATTTAGTATTTGAACCCAGTCAACACAGCCAATGATTTTCCTGGATAAATAGAAATGACATAAATTACCCTCACAAGTTGAGATAAAAGATACACCTGTGACAACTGGTACTCACTCCACAGATATTGTCATTGTTATATGTCTGTTCTACTGTGTAGAAGTAATTTCTTTCTGTGTTCTTCTCACCTGTGGGCTACTGAGTGGTCCGAAGTTCATGCTGGAGGGAGAGCCCAGAGATGAGGTAATGACAGGGTAGGGTGAAGCCAGGCCATTCATGGGGGATCCTAATGTGGACATTGGGGATGGAAGGGGTCTGGAGGTACTGATGACTGAGGGGTGGCCCACCATGCCACCCATCGGAGGGCCATGTGGGTGGGCACTCATAGGCCCTGAAGAGTCTGAAAGAAAAACAACAAGAATTGTTATAGATAAATGTTTATAGATCTTTGTATAGATTATGGATAAAGCTGTCACCTTTAAAATCTGAATTCAATGCATTATTCACAGCACTGCTACCATTACTTATATTACTTTTGATACCTATGGCTTCTTTAATGGTCTTGCTGTTAATGTTATAGCTACTTTTGTCTATTACATTTGCTTGTTTAGAGAGTTTAATTGATTGAAAACATTCAATATATGGTTTTAATGTGACAATGCCAATTTATGTACAAAGGCGGATGCATCTGAAAACATGGATTGGGCCAACTATACATGACTTTCCACAGTCAGTGTTGTGTAAATAGCCATAAACTACAGTCACAGGCTGCTGACTGTGTTTTGCATCTATTGATGTAAACTGACAGGTTGGCATTTACATAGACGACCTACTTAGAAAAGCTGTCATTCAAGCGATGAAAGGGTGTGCTGAGTAATATCATGGATGTGCCGAAGCCTTGAGCATTTTCATTCATCATTAAGACAAATGTCAGCAGTATAGACAGTGTTCTCACAGGTGAGGAATAACATAAACTGAACTTAAGTACAGTACACATAACCAGCCAATGAATGCAAGAAACTAATCTAGAAATCCAACCGGGGCCGGATTTCTAGATTAGTTTCCAAGTTTCCATGCTTACTTTATCATAAACAAAACATGCACATTATATGTCCTTGGGGTAGGGGGCTGAAATCTATATCACAATGTAAATGAGAAATAATTGATAATAAACCCAATGTTGCTTAATGGTGGCATAATTGCTATAAATTCTGCTTCCACTTCTCTTTTTGATTGATACATCTAGGCACTACTGATCAAAATTTAAGTTCAAACACTACTTCAACAGAGACAGAGACATTGATTACATTAAAACAAACACAATGTTGTTGTGGTTCATCATTACCCAACTACAGCTTAACATGCATTCATATTTATGTTAGGTCACTTTTATGTCTGACTCCTGCATGTGAGTGTGAAAATGTGGACTATGGCAAGGGGCATCTCTCATGTGAGTTTTAGTGCTGTCCAGTCACAAAGTTGAACAGAGCCTATAGAGCGCCAACACCAGACAACAAGGCACAATTTTCCATTAACCATCTGTGTTAAAGGTGCTCTGAATATACACAAGTTTGCCTCAATATCACTTTCAAACCATCTGCAGTGAGTGATGCAGATAATGCAGCATCCTTCCTCTCACACTGCTCTGAAGAACCCTGCTGATGTGGCACATTCAGAAACGATGAGTTGAAATTTTCTAAAAATAGAAACAGCAATAACCAATATTTCACTGATCAGTTACAAAGACTTGCTCTTGGCTGTATATCAGTTTACCTAAAAATAAAACTTGAAACCTTTCTTATGTAATTTGTTTTGTTTTTTATTTAACCCACCAATGACTGTATTCAAACTTACACACAGGGCTGAAGTTAACCGAGTAATCACAAGAATTTTTATACACTATGATTATTGAGATCATCATCAACTAACTCAAATCAAATCAAATAATTGTTATTTGGTCTATAAATACACAGACTCCAAAACATGCCATGTCCTGAAAGAGGAGATGAAATACCTACTGGTTGTGAATCTACTATATCAGAATGGCCTCAAACAGCATCACTATAGCTTAATCAAATGTACTAAAAATATTATATTTACAGGCCTTTCGCAATCTTAAATAACCGATTAATCAAGACACTAATTGCTAGATTAATCTATTAGTAAAATAATCATTTGTTGCAGCCCTGCTTACACATATATGGTTCATTCTCTGCCATATTTTTTAAGTGTCACTAGTTCACAAGTCCAAACCTAAGGTAAAAATAACCTAATTTAATATACTGAACTGAAGCACACTGACAGAGGACGCAATAGGGATTTGAATTATTGCTCTGTGCTTTCAGTGAATTGTGAAATATACAGGAATGTGACATTGTCGGTAACACAAGTGGAAGAAGACACAGTGCAGCCCACAGCTGGCCACTCATTCCCTCTCAGTTTGCCACAGCGCAGATGTTGTGCAACTTCCTGTTTAGAGCCAAGACATTAACCCCGCCCCTTTCTCACTCTGCATCTGATCTGCAGCAGCAACAATGTAAGAATTGGGGCCTCCCTCTCCCCCACAGAGCCCAAATACTCAAGATGTACAAACACATTCTTATATTCTTATTCACACAGACAATCACAATGCGTCTATAGAGCTGTTCCTAATCGGTTGCTTATATCATAGTGAGCGCAGCACTGAATGTCAAGTTTTTATCTCTTTCTTTCTCTAAGTCATTTTTTTTAACAAAGCTAGTGAGTGTCCCTCATGCTGTGGTCTGGGAAACAATGGTAGAACTGATGTGATTTTATTACAGTCCATTGATAATAAAATATTCGAAGGAAGGTCCACAGCTTAGTCCTGGATTAAGCACATAGTTTAGCAATAGACACAACTCGAGTAGGTTTTTCCACCTTTAAACTTGATCAGTTTGAGTAAATATAGTTTCAGAAAAATAGCATTAGTTCTATACATTTATTTTAGGATGAAAGAGACCGTTTAAGTACAAAAACGTACTTCTTTGAGCACATATGTTCTGAGTCAAAGCTATTACTGAGCACAATAAATCAAACAGAAAGGCACCTTCCTCAGTTCTGGCTACAGCATGTAACCGGTCAGCTTGTAGGATATAGCAGAAATGTTTTGTGAAATGTTGTGTTTATGTGTGTGGATGTCCGCCAAAACATAAATCGTCAAAGAGCAATGCAGAAGAGACTATCCTTGTATGACCCACCTCAACTGGCTGTGCTGTCTCCTACTCCCATGCCTATAAAACACCCGAAATAACAACAGACTAAAACAGATCATTCTTTTGCAAAACACTACTGGAAATAGAATCAGGTTTACTTAAATATGCCCAAAATGATTTTAGTCTAATAAACGCAAACCGCTATTTAAGAACAAACAAAGACAGTGACCTTTGACCGCTGTCGTTACAAATCAAAGGTCACATCTATTGCTAAACTCCTGATCCAAGTTCAAAAGATTTCTATCTGCTGCCATATCAGTCCCAGGAAATACTGCAAAGTATAACTAAATCACTAACTACCAACACAAGGACATAAGCATAAGGTAAACTAGAAAATGTATATATTGTAAACAAACAGAAATCACAATTTGAGTTGACATAATTATCAAATCACAAAGAATTATTTCGACTACAAAATGTCCTTTGCTAAGAACAACATATCCTGTCTTGTAATAGTTAGACCTCTACAAATGATGTTTATTGTATTATGATGATTATTGTATTAGTTTATATTTCAGACATCTCTCAGATGTTATTGCTCGTGGAGTTGTGTGCACTCTGAACAGAATCCTACTTATATATATCGCAAATCTTATTGCAACTGCAGTACTTTATACATTTATTTTAATTTTTTTTACAAAACCATGCAAATAAATGTCCTTAATACATTTGTACATTTGTTGTTGCCCAAAATAACACGTGAAAAATGCAATGTAAAATGAAATGTAGAGCAAATGCCAAATGCCCCGCCCCGTGATGTGCTGATTAACAGGTTTAAAGAAACATCACAGACCTTAAAATCCAGTAAATCCCTGACTCTTAATTACTGGGCAATGACTGAAGGAGCCTTATGTGGTGGAATAATAAGCTCAAGGTCCAGTAACTAATAATATTGCCCGTCTAGAGACCAGTGCCTGTGCCGTAGACAGTGAGGTGGGACTGATGGTGGTTTGTGGGAATGGAGTAAATACAATACACATAAGCAAGTGCAAAATTTGGCTTCTCTACCCACATGGCTGTTTAGTTTGTTTTGGGGCTGTGTTGGTGACAGACAGATATCCTGCAGAGCTCATTAGATACACTGGGCATGTCATTAACAGCCTTGGTCAACACAGCGCAGGCCAAAACACTCAATTAAAAGCTGAATAAATGAGAAAACACAAAGTGAAACAAATCAACTTACTCTGAACATTCATTTCTGAGGCAAATGAGGTTGATGTCTGATCAATTGTGTCAGTAAATCCTCTTAGCTCTGGGTAAGTATCTGCAGCTCGGCAGGCCAGCTGTCAAGAAGGTGGGAGGCCGCGGAGGGGGGCAGCACAGGCTGGCATGGCGGTGCACAAATGAATGACCAAATGAATGGACGTGTGGCAGGCTCTAAAACAGGTTATCTCCCCATCACGTCTATTATCACACCAAACCCAAGCCAAATCTCTGCCACCACCACAAACATTGGATAATAAATGCTTTTAGATGAAAAGTGATTATGGAAATTCTCATCATGTACATTAAGTATTTAATGCAATGTTGACATAAACATTGTGCCTATTGGCAGGAGCTGTGATTTGGGTTAAAGTGACCATGGGTTTTGCACAATGCTGTCCAGAATTATTCTAAATCAGACTACAGCAAAGCAGTAAAATAAAGAGATTTTCTGTTTTTCGGTTTGGTCCAAATTACTTGGTTTGGTTCTAGAAAAATCATGACTTTTCTATGGATGAATTTCCCATTTTATGACACTTGCATTGCTTTCTGAAATGGTCCAGTATTTTGTGATTTCTCATATTGCTGAATTGCCATCAAACTCACCTTTGCACAAGAGCTTGAACCATTACTCTGACCCTGTGTTTGGCTTATAGTGAACTCACCATTCAACTTACACATAATACGTATTATACTTTCCCAAAAAAGAAGAATCCATTCTACCTCTGTCACTCTTTACACATTCTTTGTTCTAAGCAAAGACCAGGCATGTTAAGGAAAATAAATATTTCCATACAGTATATATGGGCCCCATGCTTCACAAACAACAACCAGACAATTGGCATTAACAGTGGATCGATGAGCAGGCCTGGCCCCAGACTCTGATGAGATAAAAACTGTTTAGTAAGTGATAAAAAATTGGAACTTAAACCTAAAAGCTAACATAAGTCTGGGCGCATAGACAGAACAGGCTGACCAAACAATCCTGAAAACAAACAAACAGGTAGACTCAAGGCCCCTGTGCAAACCCACCGCTGCCCTTGTGACTTTGATAATGAGGTAACTGGTACTTCCACGAAACAGACAGCCTCTTTCTAGGTTACAAAAGTTACAGAGAGAGCCTATGGTAATGAGCTCTTCTCACTCACTTTCCAAGACTATATTGTTACCACAGGGACAAGTCACATTAAATTGCAAATAGTACCACTTTCATTGTTACAACAGTTAGTTCTGTTTGTGCAAGTTTGAGGTTTAAAAAGCTGTCACTTCTGGTTTCACTCATATCCTGAATTTATGTGGCTGTATGTACAGTAGAACCTAAAATTAATTCAGATAATAGCTGTTATGAGACTGAGCAGCGTCTCGTCTTGCACATCACAGTAAATTGTGAATGTGTCACTGTCAAGTTACACAGTTGATGGCTACTGCAGTTTGCAAGTATAGTGCTGAATTACATTAAAATGGGTGAATTACATACAGCTATACGAGTGTTTTAACATAGCCCATCTGCAGAATGCACACTCCAAAGGCCTATAGTAAAAACTTGCAAAGGGATTAGAGGTATTATGATAATGCATCTGCACTAGCTTTCAGTGCACATGCCCCTCTTGAGTGAAATACGTATTACTGCAACATGAGAGGTTGTCGGCATCACCATACAATGTAAGTACAGATTCTATGTGTTGTACTTTTTGTAAACAAAGACTCGCACTGACAGAGATGGGTACTCACAGTGGCCATAGCCCCTGTCCCTGCCAGGGCTGCCTCCTGTCGCAGGTGATGCCGCCGGGTGCCACATGCCTCCGTCCTAAGTGGCCCTGGCGTAATGCCTGTCACACCAGTCCAGAGTTCACGCTGCTATTACCAAACAGTCACTAAAATGAAACAAGTACTCTCCACTTCTGTCCTCAACGCCAGACAAGATGCACCAGGATCACAGAGACTATAGAAGGGGCGAGGCCACATAGAGAAGGGGCGGGGTCAGGCCTGGTTATAGGATTACTCAGATTATCCCTCGCACAGATCAATCCCACAGGAGCTGTTTGACTACAACTGGCACAAATCAGGCCTTCACCACCCCCTTGTTGAGTGCCTCCTCTGAGTGAGCGAGCACAACTATCTGCCCCACACACCTGTTACACAGAGGAGCACAGGCTGACATTTAAATCACAAGTACAAGGTTAAGTCAATGAATGGCATCAAATGTTCAGCTACTTCTTATTATAGCACAGGATTTAGTGCTAACATAAAGCAACTCTGTAGATCTGTAATAATCCTGTTTATATAGAAAAAAGTTACAAGACACTTTTTACATAACTGTCAATGACAAAACTGCAGCACATATAAATCTACATCCTTCTAACATAGCTTTGTGATCACTGTAACCTCTGTGCACAGTTTGTGTTCTTAAGAGTAAAATGGCATTCCAGGAAGTAAGGAATTGTCTTCTGTGGCGGTCAAGAAAACACATAACAGTCCATGCTTCAACACATTAAAGGTGCTCAAACAATGCATGCCAAAGGTACAGGGAACCTAAATAAACTGCACAATGTTAGTCACATGTTTGGGAATACGAGTACATAAACATGTCTAACAGAGATACCGTGAACAGTGTGCAAAAACACTAGCAATTTCTGCACATTTCCTGATCCAGGTCGCATTCTTGTGTAAATAATACATTCTTCAGCTTCATCCAATAAAACAAAATTGGCACTGACCAAGTTATGCAGCTGCCCCTTTTAATTTACCCTGATCAGATGATGTTCTACCCTTTGAAACAGACAGCACTTAAACTTGAGATGCCTAGCATGTGCACTATATCTATTTTCCTGACATGACTCAACAAGGCTTCTTGGCCTGTGCACCTGCATGTGGCCAGCTCAAATGTCCACACTGCACTTGAAGGACAGCCACTAGTAACAGGAGCCCCAGAGTGACAGTAAGCTAGCCCACAGCTCACTGCACAGTACAAGACAGGTACTGGCAGAGTCCTACTGGGGAGAGATAATGATACAGTTCTACAGTGTGTGTCCTACTTGAAACATGACAAGTGATTTCCGAGTAACCAAATTACACATCTTCTTCAAATTAATAAACAAAATATTCAATAATTAACACACACAAACACATTGGTGCAACGTTATACACTATTTATATTTGACTACTACTGAAATTCTTATCAAACTGAACACATTTTAATTTTGCTGTAATGGGTTACATTGTATACTTAAATTATGAAATAATTTCAACTGCAAACAATATATCACCTCAAAACTGAAAATATATAAGCAGCATATGGTTCAGTCTGTCATCTCTCCAACGTACTTGATGTCACTCAAGATTACCATTTCATATCTCAAAAGGGATGGCCTCGTCTCTCTTTTTATGTGTTGCCTAGTGACAGCAGTGTAGTGGACACTTGCCTTCATCATTTCTCAGTTCTCAAAAACACTGTATTTTTCATTACATGAAACAACATATAGGCTATAGATGGAGGCTTCCGTGTGTCACTGTTTTCATAGACACCAAAACTCTGAAATATAAATTTGTCCCTATATCACTTGCTTGCTTACAATATGAACAAAATAGTCCAGGGAAAAAAGTGTCTCCTTCACTCTCTTTCTTTGAAAGTCAACACTCTACAGTCACTACATTTACATGCAGAGTACTCCAAGTGCACTTTCAGTCCCATTTCTGTCCAATTTCTCCAGTAAACCGGTCAGACCACACTTGTTTCAGTCTGTATGCAGATCAGAAAACCTGCAAAAGCTACAAAAGTGACTAAGAGGTGTCCAAGGGGGTATAGTAATTTAACATTAGTACTAAAACTTTGTAGCTACAAGTGCTAAGAAGTTTCTAACAAGTTATCCATGCATTTCTCTGAGTACCATAAAAGTTCTTTTTACAGGCATTTTGGAAACAACAAATCCTGTGAAACTCAGAGTAAGCCAGAAATTCGGCTGTTATGTCCTCCCCCAGTGTTACTGTTGATGTTACTGAAGAAATGTTTGTATGAGGGTAAACATGTGCATTCATTAATTTCAGCTATTTGAAACATCGCATTCATTGTAACTTGTGATGTGTATGATGGCACTTAAGGGGGTCTATACAGTTCCTCCACATGTTACACACATGTAGTAATTGTGTTATGACTAATTAGTGTCTGTATACATCTTCACCAAAACACTGACGCTACCCGAGGGCCTCTCAAGGTTCTGCGCTTGATTAAAGCTGCAATTAAATCAAGGCTTTGACCTTCTTCACAAATGACTAATTACTAACAATTAGCCCACAGAACCACTGCCTTACAACTTTGTCTATTCTCTCAGTTACACACATATGTTCCAAACAGAAAACTATAACAAAGGATTAATAAGGTTTAATTTAGAGTCAACTGAGTTTCAGTTTGTCTTTATTTGAGGCAAAGTTTGGTATAGTAAACCTTTGATGCAAGCTCATTCCTGGTTCGAGTATGAAATTTGATTTATCATCTTGGCACAGTCTTATTTTGTGCTAATTTGTTAATTAAGGCTAGACTGTTGTTTAAACCTATTCATTTATAGTTGATTAAGAGACTTGATTTTGGTTAACATGTGAAGCCACACACTTCTTGATGTAATTTGTTAAAAAACAGTTGAGATCTCTGCGCTGTGACACTCCTCAAAAAGTGAGACTTCTTCTGTGCATTGTGTGCTAATGTCTCGGGCCAACTATAGAATCCTAATGTCAACACTACCTGCACTAAGCCCCGCCTCCTTCTCTACCTGTGTGGTTTTTGTCCCTCTGTGTGTGTTAGGGAGTGGGTGGGGAAATGCTCTCTTTCGTGACAATCGGCAGCAGGAGAGCAGGTCTAATGCTGTAGGGATTCCACAGTCAAACAGTTCCACCCACATTCTTCAAGTCACATGATAGCGTCGCTATAGGAAGAAGAAGGCAAATCCACCAATGTAAGGTCTGGGTGACTAACATGGGTGTGTAGTTCATCCATCTTTGCCTCTGTGTGAGTAAAAGGTGACTCAATGACCCCTGCGAAGCCATGAGTTCACGTCAACTAGCATGACCTCTCTCTCTGGACCCCCCTCTCTACTTCTCCTATTATTTGCCTGTGCCCTTTCTGTTGCGACTTCCTTCATTTGGCTGTCAGCGTGTCTAGAATCACTTCCACTGATGGAAAATAAAAAATGCTGAAGTGTTGAGAGAGAAATTGCTGATTCTACCTAAAGCAGCCTGGAGCCATCCTGCACCAGGCCTGCTCAAACACAACACACAAGCCTGGGAAAGACCTCCTTCTGAGTGGATCATGAAACAATGTGTTCCTAATCACCAGCCTGTTGACACTGCTTTAGCCTTTACAACCCTTGCCGATTAATTTCAGAGCCATCATGTTGTCTAAATAATGACTTGTGTGAATGGTCCTCTGTCTGTACATGTTTAATGCATGTTTTTCTCTCTTTTCAAACAATGAATAAATAATACTTTTAGAACAAGAAGAACATTTTATGACATCTTGTTTATTTCTAGGATTATCTGACAAAACAGTTGGTTTTAAAAGCATATTGTTAATAATCAAGCATTTTTTGGAAACTATACTTGTGATTCAATATATTTTGAATCAGAATCAAATAACTTTATTTGTCCCAGAGGTTAATTCAGTTCAGCTTGTGATCTGGAAATGCATGTGGGCTTAAGCATTTAAAGAGTACAAAATGAATATAATAGAGCCTTAAGGCAAACTTTGATTTTCTAAACTTGTCCACAGCAGCTGGGACATTACACATACATGTATTCAATGACTGAGTGACAACTTTAACAGTATCTGCTTTCATTATATTATCATAAGTAAATCATTTAGTATCATTGAGTATGGTCCCATTCATTAAACAGTCTCGCCTGAAAAACCAGTCTTGCCTCTGTACAGTGTCCACACTCTCTCCCAGATGTCTGTAACATTCTCCTGGGAGCTCCCTTCATTATGGAAACAATCTTCAGCGCCCTCCAAATGGTGCCGCTGATATCCGTGATAATACAAATGGGTCACTACATTTTGTCTTCCAAGCCTCATTTGCTTTGTTTGCTTGCCTTGCCACAGCATTATCTTTCATTTCCACTCACTTGAGACTGAGGTTTAGAAACCATATTTTACAGCAGTGATTTGACACTGTGTGTGTGTCTTTCAGTGAGGGTGAAAGAGAGAACATCACATGATAAATGATGCATAGGCCTACTGTGCGATCAAGAGAGGCTCCAAAACTGGCTAACACGCTAGTAAATAAATGACAAAGTTATCCCGGCACAATAGCCTTCATGTAGTTGGCACATGTCTCTCATATGGCATGTTTCTTATTAGTCTCTGCCTGTCTCTAATGATTTTCTTTTAGACGGTCTGTCACATATCAAAGTTATCAGATGAATAGTAGGCAACAAAGTCCAAAATCACAACACGTTGATTGTCACTGAACAGCTTTTACTGTATAGCGCAGCCAGGGCGCGTCTTCGATCTCACTGCTGCTGCTTGTCACCGCTCCGAGTAAACTTGTTTATCTGTAGGAAAGATCCGCCATTCCTCTCTGCTCTCGCTTGCAATTCTCTCAAGACCTGATGATTGTAGGCCAATAAATTGTGATTCTGTCTCAAACAGTTTAGGCAGAGTCGCGCGACAAGCCTCATAAATTACATAAGCGCAATTAAAGTGCCAACCTCTGACCTTGCCTGACCGGCACCACCAAGATCACCTGACTTTTGTGTTGTTTGGCTCTGGTTTGTACTTCAACTGGCGCAACTTCAACACGAGGTTACAGACCCCAGAAAGAGAATTTGAAGCTGCTTAAACATTCGGCGAACACACGATTGTGGTTAAAGTCCGCGATTGCATTCGCGTACAGAACAGAAAAGACGCCGTGACAAAACGCATTCTTCACTTCGCACAACAAATGCGGTGGGTCAAAACGGAACCATAAAAGCTCTATGAACATGTCTTGTACTTACTGAGATGTAAATACGGATCATTACTGTCCATATTGTATAAGTTGTTGTGTCGATTTCCTAGAGTCGCTGCAGCTCCGCATCCCAGCGCATTCCTCTCCCAGCTCGACTGAACTCTGCAAGGCGGCTCTACAC
>KN476404.1:16587-37269 GCA_000787095.1 Periophthalmodon schlosseri
TTTTTCCCAATGACAACAGCGGTGGATATCAAGCTCCAACACGATTGTGGTGAAAGATATAGTGTACACTGTTGCTTCTGTTGTAGTAGACAGCAATGTCGCTTTATTAGAGACAACATGGCAGTTCCAGATCTCACCGTGGCGTGAATTAGACAATTTATAAAATGCAAATTGGCTATCATAGGTTAGAAACGGGATCACTGAATTGTCAGAGTTGCGTTAAATCGTCTAAATTAAACTATAACTTGAGCATATCTATAGCCTAAATCATTTATTCTGTCTGTCATGCAATCAAATAGGATAAACAAACATTTCAAATGTATTTAAAAAGTCAACATAAATAGCCTATAGACTGCTTTCACTCTCTTTGCGAGACAAGGCTAGGGAATAGGGTATTTTTCGTTCTTTTTGGCTTACTACGTAAAGGATATTTTTACGTTTAAATAAGCCAATTATGTGCGTAAATGCCTACAGTGCGTAAACTCAAACACAATCTACTTTGTTTTGTTTTGATACTTAACTGTTTCTTTAAATGTCGCCCTGTCAGTGTTTATCTCGTACTGGCTGTGGGCCTGGTCTGGGTACCCCCCGGAGTCCCCCCACACCCCTCTTTTGCGCGCGGGGTCATGTAGGGGTGAAGCTGCCGGTACCTCAGAAGGTTATTCAGGAGTCAAGCTCTGAGGTATTCTCCGCGTTGAACTGCGGTGCGACCAGACGCTCCGTCAACGCCGGGCTGCTGACCAGTGACCACTCACGCCCCCGCTAATGGGACAGGCACCCACGGCTCCACCGTCCTTGTAACAGCGTCCCATAAAAGAGCACAGGAGGATGCTAACCAAGACGAATGGCGTTTTTTTCTCAGCTCATTCTGTCCTAATCAAAGCTTTTCATTTGTTATGGCCTCGCGCCAGCCCCTCCACGGCAGCCTCTATTAGGCCCACATAACGTATAAATTCATTAAAGTCACAGAGAGACATTACAATTGCCATTTGTCACACCTCTCTTTGTGTGCCCTAATGGTGGCACATGGTTCAAGGCATTGAGATGATTTTGGTAGGATCTTTTTACACAGCAGTCCATTATGGGAATAACGTGGGAACTGGAAGTGGTTTTATTTCAACAGAGGACACTTCCAAAATAAATAATATAATAACAATATATTCCAATATATTCCAAAAGAGACATATTTTGTCCTCCTATAGTATTTTTCTTTCTCTTTCTTTCTGTAGCTAATTGCTTTGGTATAATGGTGTTATGGCGCATACAATAATCCATAAATCAACATGTGATGTAGCCTCCTAAAGCAGCACACACACATCCATGCATGACGCACCCTTTGCACTAATTCCTCTGTATTCACAGCACCATCCCCAATAAACAATACTTAATCCTAAACCAGACTTCACAAACCTATATGCCACCTGCCATCAGAACACTTGCGTGCAGCCAAAAGGCCACCAGTCTGTTCTCAATCGCCTCAATGCCTTAAACCCCTAATACTGTATAATAAATCCTAGAGGAGACACTTGGCATCCATCCACCATTTTCTGCTTCTTGGGTTTGTCGTTGACTTCCGGGTGGTGGTTCTGGCTGGTCGTCATGGGAGATTGCTTTCTCCATCTGCCTCTTCTGTCATTAACCCATCTTCATCAGGCTATCGAAGAGGACCCCCACCTCTGCTACACCACTACCATCACAGAGCCCTTGACACCCCCTGCCCCTTGCTCCCTATAAGCCTGCGATGATAAGTGTTGTGCCTCTTTGTGTCGGCCTGGATAAGACAATGCCACACAGAGCTACAGCACATCATCCATCTCATAGGTCATCAATCTGACACACAAAGGATGAAATGTAGCTCAAACAGCCTTTTGAGGGGGGCTCCTTGTGCTTCTTTTTCACAACAGTTAGGTGGTTTGCAAATATACAATAAAATGTTGAATTTATGGTCATTTAAAACTAAAAATAACCAATAACCAGTTAAAACATGAAGTCAAATTAACTCAGCATTTAGCATTTTTCCCTTTTGTCATATTCTTTAAAGGTGCATTATCTCACTTTTTTGGTGTGTGGTCTGTCACCAGCTTGTCTCTATAGAGAAGACATTTCTTTGCCTGGAACATTCCACAATATGACATTAATTGTATCTATAGAATTTATTTCAGTAATGTTTCTTTATTGCTCACAAATACCTTGAAAACATGCATTCTTACTGTGAGTGGGGTAGCCTCTAAACAGATCTGACTAGTGGTGCAACATGCTTGTCTTCATGGAGATAGATAGATTTAATACCAAAGAAATAACATCTCCATGAAGACAAGCACAAGTATCTTTAACTTCAACCTTATTCACCCTGGGTTTTGGAGCCATCTTTTTAGCGGGCCATAGGTTAAAGTTAGAGAGATAAAGAGGCATGTGGGCCATGTGACAACATGAGAAAAACAGTCTATTGTAGAATTCATCTATGTTCTTGGACAATGCTTGAAATTACTGATGGCCAATATAGTGGCTCCAGTATTGGTGTCGGTGATATCTGAGGGGTTTTCCCACATAATAGTATTGGTCTGATATGGAAAATTTTACACTTACTTGGTCCATTATTTTTTATAAGATGCCCAAATATCTATGGGCTCATGTGTCATTCCCAGTTTGTCCTCAGTTCAACAGATTTGTCCTTTTGAACAGACTAATGAGAAAAAAATGTTTACACAATCACGCAACTAATTATTTTATATCCCAGATAAATACATTCTGTTATTATTTTTACAAAGGTGAAAAGTTTATTTGTAAACTTCACAGATTTGTAGGCCTTAATATCAGCATCAACAAATTTGGGTTATTGGCCACAGCAGCAAGACTGTATGTTACCATCAGCTCAAAAACTTCATATCAGACCATCCCTAATTTTAGCACAAAATGAGCTTGGAGGTGTGACTGCCAGACAGCATTCGACTTTCAGATTGTGCTAAAATATTATATTCCCACAATTGAATGGAGCCATCACTATTCACCAACAACTGTTTCTTCTCAAGCACAATACAAAGTGCATCTGAATTAATGCAACATATAAGCAAACATTTCTTATCATAACATCATCATTTTGAAGCCTGGTAAGTCTGCCATGTCTTATGAGAGTCAATTGACTGGTCTGCCAACCCCATTGCTGCGGTTTCCTAATATGGACACCACTTTGAGAGCCAATTAATATTTTTTTATTAATTTGAAATCCATGGATGAGCTATAAGTATGTTTTAAGAAGAGAACAGACACAATGGCTGTGACAAATTGTCCAAAGCCTATAATCCATTTTACAGAAATGTCCAGGTAAAATCTTCTCCACACATCAGGTTAATGTAGTAATCTCCTGTTCGTGTCTGACTTGGAGAGGCTTTAAACACAATCAATATGATGAGTCTCAAACTGTAAACCTATTGACCAAAGCAAGTCCTTGCCATTACAACCCCATTCCAATCACAGGCTTTTGTTATCCTTACTATCAGTGCATGTTATAGGTACAAATACATCTTCAATCAATTTTTTTTTTTAAATAAAAAGTAATATGTTCTTATTCTTTATAGCTAGGGATGGGTACCTTTCTTTATTATATTTTTTTTACCCTACCTGAAAGATGTGTAGATTGTGTAGCCTATCATCATTTTCCTTGAGGAAAAAGTGTAGTTTTCATCATTCATTTGTGGTCACACAATAACTTTTCCAGCACCGTCAGGTATAACTTGGTTCAAGTTTTCCGCACCCCCTTTTTTTGGTACCAGAAGTAGGCTACCCAACCTTTTTTCTGTACCATATTGGTACCTTAAAATGGTACAAAACCCTAATTATAGCCACACTCAGATGATTGAGCTACAACCTTAACTGATTATTATTTATCTAACTATATGCTATAGATACTGTCGTAATTACAAAATTTTGACATTCTTGGCCAAATGAGCTGCACCAGTCCAGCAGAGAATAAACAGACCACCCGAGGTTAATCCTGACGACCTAAAATGGCCATAGAGGATTAGATCCACAGTACACCTGCCTCAGATTTTTAGCACACGTCACCAACTACAGAGCTACTACAGACCTACACTCTTGACTATACTTTTGGTCTATGCAAAGGCCCTTCATGCCTAATGGATTTTCTCTATATTAATGAATTGAATAAACTAACAGCCAACGATGACACAACACCAATTCCCTTTTTATATTCAGGCTTCTTTGAGAATGATTGTATAAAAAGTAATACTTACAACACATTGGAGCCAATCAATTCATACACCTCGTGTCCATGGTTCTTCATCAGACATGCCTAAAAGTTAAAAAAAAAAATAAAAAATCACATTGTATCAAAGTTATAACTTCTGCATCCATTGCATATCACATTTAAGTCAACACGCCTGTTTCGGGATTCGGGAACGTCGCCCGATCATGAAAACTGGCTTCCTCTTCAAATATAGGCCAATATTGGCAACCTAAAACTATAAAACTTTGATCCATTCATCAATTTGTTATTGGGTGAGTCAATTATAGTGATAGCACGACGGCTTGTGGTCATGAGGAGGATTGCAGCAGCAGTATAATTTACATGTGTGGACCTCGCTGGCACCCGTACTTACGCTAAAGTCAGACGTGTATCTTTCATGAACCTAGGAAGTCTCCACCAAAACACAACAGCTGACGGAAGACACTGACAGTCGATGAGGAAAACTCGAAAAAAGCTCTTTACATTTGGATTTTTTACTAATGAATTCAGTAGAGAATGACATCTGTTTCCACGTTAGAAAATCCACAACATTGTCCTGTGATGGATAACGAAGCTGGTAGCATCTCTATCGACCAGGGAGGCGAGTGGGGTAAGCGCTGCTCATGTGTTCCAGAAGGATCTACCCAGGACAGATGACATTTTAATGAATTAAAACACCATTAAGTGCCTCGCCACGAAGAAAATATTGTTAAATTACTAGCTTGCCCCTTCTATTTTAGTCACAGTTCTCATAAACAGATTTCGCATTCTCTTTTTAGCATGTTAGCCACCCCCACCGTGATGATGTAACTACATGCCAATACTTTAAAAAGTAATAGCATATAATAACAACTTGTGCAGTGATGACAAAATATAGAACACACATTACTTTATAATTAATACTTGTAATGAGTATTTCCTTACCATAACTATATATATCAAGGTATCACTGAGTCAAAGGTTTTACATAGACCCTGCTATGTGGCTGTGCTTGTACAGCCGATCCTTATTTGAATTATTTTCTTTTTCTTTTTGGAGTATAACTGTCACTTGTTGCCTCCATATGTATAAGAAAACATACCATAGTAACATTTTCCATACCAATTCATTGCTCAGTTTTAATGTGAGAGACAAGTGGTGCTCAGCCTTATTGGTGACAAAGAAATTGTTACTCTTTCTGTACTTCCTGTAACAGACATCAGCCTCTTTGATGAATTGTCCAATCTTGGAGATGCAGATGAGCTGCTGGAAGCTCTGGAGCATGCAGGCTTTGTGAGTTTCTCATTTCCCTAGTATGCAAATACAAGAATGGATCAACTCTAGAATGTCTTATGAGAAAAGGTGCACCTGCACCATGGGAAGTAAAAATAGTTTCTGCATCTCTGGTTTCACCGATTCATTTTTTTACATAATGTGCAGGATTATTATTAGAAAGAAAGCAAGCAAGAGTTCTGCTAACTGCTAAAACAAAAGAAATTACAATAAGAAACCAGATTCATATTCATTTAATTAACTTGAGATTGCATTTATCCTACTCAGATATAAGCCATTTCCCCACACTGCTTGCTCTAAAATTGCAAAATAATTAGTAATATTATGTTTCATTTTAATCTTTTAACTTTTAACTTTTTTTTAGGCCAATGAGGGACCCAACTTAGATTTTGATATTGACATACCCGCTTGGAATGAAGTGGACACACACAGCACCTACACGGGTACGGCACTGCCTATTTGTTTAACTTAATTAATAGTAAAATCTAATTGGAACAGCTTAAAGCTACCATGTGTTTATTCGATTTTTTTACCAGTAGATGGCAGATGTGAAACCTGTTCCCCTATCTGGCCTTTGTTCAGGCTGTCAGGTCAAAGTATTTAGCATATATTTGGTGTTATGTAAGAATACAATACAACAATAAAAAATTAGGACTTTAAATACGTGAAACCTATGATTTATATATTTTTGCATTAATGAAGTTTTATACTACTATTATTTTCTTTTTTTCTTTATGTAAACATGTTCTACTTAGAGACAGTATTTGTTAAATAAAAAGTGTTGTTCTCTGTCCTTGTGCCTCCAGATGGCAAGGTGAGTGTGGCCTCTCTGTCACCTGCACACACGTTGAGCTCGGTCCCCTCTCCCTCCTCTGTGGAAGCCTTATCCCCATACTCCTTACACGTAAGTCACTGCTTTCAACACATCATATTCGCGACTTCTGTTTGTATCACCTTGTTTTATGCACACAAAACCAGCGACCATATGGTGAGATCAACAGCTGCTCAATGGAAGATCACTCTTGAGACATTTAATAACAAAATCCTTAAACACCTTGTCAAATTAATACGTTGCTGTCCATCTGTTCTATGGATGACTCTCTTTTTTGAGAAAGGTGCTGACAACTTGAAACATATTAGCATAATTTAGGAGGCAGATGTTTTCACTGTGTCAAAACAAGGACAAGGGTTACATTTTTATCCAGCCTCCTTATGGCATACCTACAACATGCATTTAAGTTACTTCAAGGTTTACATTTTATTTATGTATTTATATTTAGACCAAGGATGTTTTATTATGTTAGATCTTTTTGCTATGGTATTACAAAAGCATTTCTTGAACATCTTTAATTAAGGATAATTAATTAATGGCATAAAAGTATTAAAAAATGAGTTGAATTGTAATAATCGTTTTGTTATTCTCGCATGTTCAGGATGAGGTTCTTTCTCCACAATCTCTGCCTTCTCCTGCATCAGTTTCCTCAGAGTCCAGTGGGTTTTCAGAGGCAATCACTCCAACTAAAAAGGTTCCAAAGAGAAGTAGTCAGCGAGGTGAGCACTGTATGGTTTATTCATTTTTTCCTATTAAATCCTGATATACGGGACAAATAGAGCAATCGTCTGATGTTCTGTCTAAATTCAAATAAATAAATAAAATATTCAGAAAGAATATCAATTAGTCAAATAAAAAAAATCATTATCATCATTTTGTTTATTGTACACGGATTGTTTTTTTTTAATAACAGAAATGAACTGATCTTATTCTTACTTTTTATTTTTTTAACAGACAAATCTTCCCAGCCAGTTAAGAAGCCGATCCAGTTTGGGCCTAAGGTTTCTATCCAGCCCAAACCTTTGATAACAGCTGTGCCCTTGGCCCATGCAGCAGCTCCTCTGCAGGCCAAGACTATCATTATACAGCCATTGCAGACCACTGTTCTGCCTGTTGTTAAACAGACCCCTGTCAGCATTCAGCCAGCGCCACCTCCAGGTCAGAGCACACATTGCAACTCAAAACAAACAGTGATTTGTAATTGTAATTGTTCCTTTAAGGATATATTGTTATTGTATGTCAGCAAAAAATAAATTGATTCATTGCATCGAATGGAAGCCATGAATTAGGTAAATAACTGTTGGTACAAAGGCTTTTGACTGGATCTAGTTTCATTAATATGACCACCAGAGGGAGCTGTATACCCAATTTTATTCCAAACTGAGCTCAGCATATGTTTTAGGCCAGTGTTTTTCCGTTTTTATAGATCTGTGATGTATAAAAATACAAATTAATGCTTGTTTACTTCTAGCCTGTGGATTTAAAACATGTTGTTTATGGCATAGTAATTTTTCAGGCGGTAGGGTCACTTAAGGGTCGCGGCATTATATCAGTAGTTTGTGGTTTGGCGTCTCTGGCTCATTATCTCAGACCTTGTGTGTGATGTCAGTACTGCCCAGGCCAACATTAATACTTGTGTCATTGCCTTAGATGCAAGTGGGTAGAGTGTTTGATCTTTTTGATTATGCCATAACCAGGACAGAATAATCAACAATAAATGGGTACTATAAACTGAAAAAAGCCTGTAGATTTTTCACACAAATGGATAGATGTGTTTTTTCACCTTCACCCCTATATTGTTCATACAGGTGGAGAGTTTGTGTTGAAGATAAAACTGGAGTCGGTACCACCTCCATTCATTAGTGCTGCTATGTCAAAACAATTGGCCCTGACAGGTTGTTTAGAGTTGAGGGCTGCTGGGTAGTTCAGAGTAATGGTTCCTGGCACTGTGTTTTTTTTAAGGTTGGTTAAATTCATCAGATACACTTTTTTGGCACAACAATTGTAAATCCTGACAATATTGTCCTCATATGGTTTTTAATTGTTTTAAATTGTTTGATTGATTTTACCTTTTGTTAGATATTTGGTTGTTACATTCTCTACTAAGGATAAGCAACAAATTAGTTCAATACTGTGGTGGTCTAGTAGTTTCTTATAACCTACTGCACTGAAGTTAATACAGCTCGGAATGTGGACGTTCAGAGCATAGGTCACGTTGGTAAAGGTCTTTTGCACCTGTATTTTAAAAGCGGAAAAGCCCTGTTAAAGCCAGAGGTTAATGTAGCTCCTCAGAGGTGGGCGAGAGTCTGCTAAAAATCAAAATAAATGAAAAATAGGTTATCAGGGCCTTAGCAGAATCTACTCAGAAAATCAAACTGACTCACATAATAACAGTCTTGGTAATCATACAGCTAGCACAAATATGATTATAGCCCACTAAGTCTTTGTAATAGGAGTGTGTGTATGTTTCCTCAGGCTGCCCCATAGTGCTGTCTCAACCGGGCCAGGTGCTGCACATCCAGCCTGCACAAGCGCTTGCGGCAAATGTGGTCGCCATGCCAACACTCGCGAGTCCAGAGAGGCCAGTCCCTGTCACAGCTCCTCCAGTGGTCTCTGTCAGCCTCTGCGCGCCCTCCTCAGACGATGATGTGAGTCCTGATACTATGTTAGCATGTGTAATTACAACTACATATGTAAAAGTACCCATTCATACTTTTATTTTCAATTTGGGAATATTTGGAGAAAACCTGACTATATAGGTGCCAATATTGCAAAGTAGGCAGGAGCAGAACTATCTTTAGTTGCATTATAGAATTGCTTGCATTGGTATTTGTAGTTGCAACTATCATACAGAGTATTGTTATAGTGGAAAATGCCTTAGTGGTAGGTCTACTTTTGATATTTCGACATATTTTAACTTTTTTTTTACATGATAATACATAGATTATGCACTATTAGTATAAAAATAAAACTATAAGAATTACTCTTTATGTCCTGAAAACAATGGTAAGGATTTTGAAAGCTTAAAACATTTCTACTTTTTATCAACATAATCTGTCTTTTATTTTCTTGTTAAGGAGTAGGCTTTAATTTATACAATTTTTAGCAGCCCAAAACAAAATGTTTTTCCCAGACCGTGTTGTAGACAAAGATGCTTTTCAGAAAACATTACAATATAATAAATTCAAGATACTGTTTTATGGCCAAAGGACTTACTCATTGCCAAAATAAAATATAGTTTAAATGTTCCAAACTGCCTTTGGAGAACTTTTGTAATATCTTTATAACTTGCAGTTGCTGTGAGAATTTCTTTCTGAGAAACATAAAATTAAGTTAATGCTTAAAATATGTAAAGCAAAGTTTCCACACCAAAAATAATGTCAGTGTCCATTTAAAACACACTGACACATTGTCTAACTAATGGGATGAAGGTGGAGGAAATCTAACTTAGTCTTTATTTGAAGGGACAATGTACGCAGTAGTTAATCAATCATCAAATTATTCATTGACTACTGTGCTTTCTTTGCCAATGTATTAAAGACATTTGGTCAAAGTGATTCCACATTAATTCGTTGTCTAGGATTTTCAATAAAAGTAGCCAGTAATAACTTGAGATAGTGCCATAGAAACACATTCTTCTTAATGATAGAGAACAAGCTCAAAGTGAGTTTGCAGACAATTGGTCAAATTAAATGAAATGATAAGTGACGAGATGAACACGGAGATTATTTCTAGCACTGTGATAAAGTATGATTGTTGGTTGTGACATATGTTTATAATGAAATGATCTCGAATAATGGTTGCCATCTTTTCCGAATACGTGGCCTTTTAATAGAAGCATCCGGGATATTACCAAGAGCAGGTTCTTGGCTCATTGTATTTAATAGATAAAATACAAATGTTCCTCTTGTTTGCTCTGTCAGCCTCAGTTTCACACTGTTAAGGGAGATTCACTCTTTGACACTTCATTGTTGTTTTAGGCAATGACTGATGGTTTAAAACAACTTTCCATTGTGTAGATTTACTTTTTCCTTATAATTTTGTTAATGAAATATACAATCTCATATTTAGCACACAACTGTACAAACAATTAAATTACTGCGTAATACACAAATAATCTTTACAGTTACTTACCAACTAATTTCTCCACTGCTTTTCTAGTACTTCTCAAACCATCTGGTCAATTGATCTTGACATTAATGCTGTTTTCTATGTTTATTTTTAATGCTTAAACGCAAGCAAAACTTTTAAAGTTCCTGTTGTGTTATGTATGGTAACAGTTGACCTTTGGCTGTAAAAACATAGCACTAAAATGCCTGAGAGGGACTAGTCCAATCATCACAAGGAATAATATAGAGAGGGGGAGAGGTACTTTTCATGCCAGAGTTTGGGAGGAAAGTTTGGTAAATCCCAGAACACAAGATAAATATTGTTTTAAAACATTACCAAAATCTAACCAGTTTATTACAGTGAACAGTTGTGGGACAATTTAAAGGCAGGACATCTTCTCATGGCAGAGTAAAAAGAGACACTAATGACTGGGATGGGAACAGTGGTTGTATATCCCTAGAGCTTCTTAATGGGTTAAATGAAATAGCTATGGTGATATGCTGCTAATGCGCATGTACAGCTTTCTTTTTTTTTCTATGAGCTCTTTGGGCGTTGCGTTTTGCTTAGAGATCCTGCAGCTGTGAATACTCTGGTGCTTTGATAATGTAAAATGGTTTTGAGAGATGTCATACATTTGTACCAGGTGCCATGTGCATACAGTACTGTCCTGTTCACTGCACTGTATTCTGGCCCTTAGCGCGGCCCCCAAAGCCCTGGTGTTAAACGGCTGCTAAACGATTACATGCTGCAGACAGGTGTTGTTCAGAATGGAGTGTTTGTGACAGCTGTAAACAGCCATCAGGATAGCTCGGCTTACTGAGATGGTGTCCGGGGGTACTTTTGTGTGTGTGTGTGTGAGGGTTATTCACTCAAATTGTGGCCCTAAAATTAGTGGTCCCTATAAACTCCCATCAGCAATTGGGAGGATTTGTACATAACAGCAACTGATGTGTTGTTTGCATATAGTTTGCAAAAAACAAGCACATCAGACATAGAGCTGGGCGATCTAGTGATACATATTGTGATCTCATCCCTGTGATGATCTGCTATTTTGGTCATATCATCATATCACAATCCACTATTTCTATATTTGATGCAGCTGTCTGCTCAAACACAGACAATCTCTCCTATTGACCTCTGTAAGGCTCTGAGTGAATGACAGGTGGGTTTAACCAATGAAGTGAAATGCTTTTACAGGAAGCAGATGACTGTATGGCTCGTAAACAATACAAAATACAACGTTTACGTGATATGATTTTTTTTTTTGGCCTATCGCCTGGCCCACCCCTAATCAGGCACAAAGAGTATGAACTGGGAAAACACTCGCAAAAAGATGTGTCATAAAAACAAATGTGGAGTTTGTGTAAGATTCTCATATGTACTTTGGGTTATCATGAAGGGTTTAAGTAAAAGCCAAAAGTTAAATCTGTCAACTGGGAAAAGAGTTGTAGGAGTGAATTTCACTCCTACAACTTTTTGTCTAGTTGACAGATTTTACTTTTGGCTTTTACTATGGATCAGACCTGGACGACTGAGGGATTACAGGGACATGAAGGATTTAAGTTTAATTGCATGCTAACAATTGTTTGAGGGTTACAGTAGTACCTGTAAGACAGAAACTGGTAAAAGTGTTTATGACCTCTAGTAAATAGACAAAGCAATTTGGTTTTGTCTTGCTAAACTTAGTCCCTACTCAACAGTTATATTTGAGACTCTAGGACACCTATTCTCATGAAGTAAATGCTACAAACAATTATGAGGTATGTGTTAAGACTGTGTTAAGACTCTCAACTTTTTCCCCATTTCATGTACTCTGCCTTGTCATGAAAACCTATATAGCACATACAGGGAGTAATATAGTACTTGGCAATAATGACACCAGCTACATGCCACATTGCCTTTTATCTGGGGTCATCAAAATGGATATTTTCATTCATGAGGTCAAAATGAAATCTGTATATCTATATTGACCAAAACATCTGTTGGCATGTCCAAAATCCTGAACGTCAATATAGGCTGCCTTTCCATTCTGAAAATTCCCTATTGGTGAATACCACTGTGCCATTTACCCATGTCCCACATCTTTGAGTGTTTTGGTGCCAATGGCCCGCCTCATCTTGTCTCCTTGGTAACTGCTCTACAGCACTGTTCCCAGGCTCAGGCTGGTGGCACCGGTCCCAGATCTGGGCCTGCAGACAGAGGGGTTTCTCAGGAGACAGAACAAAAATACAAGGGATCCAAATAACTTAATCACCAGTGGAGCTATTATGACCAGGATCTAGAGGCTTACCCCAGAGAGTATGTGTGGGGAGGGGCAGGTCAGAGGCGCTAAGAAGTGGACAGAGATATACAAAAGATATTACACTTTTAAGTTTGTAGGTCTTTATTAATTAATGTTGAACGTGAAATTAACTTTAAACCTAAACATTATGCCTTATGCCTTGACATTTGGTAAGTGCATTTATTAGGAATTAGGACTTTCTGCAACAGTGGCATCATACAATATAAGCATACCTACTATATGTATGAAGAAGAGGGGAAACTTGGATGTGACCTCTTGACCATAGCCTTAGGATGTTTGTGTAAATATTTAAAACGTGGTCTTTAACATGTACGTTTTAGTGCTCTTTTTAACATGTACGTTTTAGTGCTCTTTTTAACATGTACGTTTTAGTGCTCTTTTTAACATGTACGTTTTAGTGCTCTTTTGAGTCATTGCAGGTAACGCTGAGGTGTCACTGCACATTAAGTGGGACTTCAAGAGCTGAAGTACTGAGATACCAAAGCTCGTTGTCTAATGTCTTTCCATGTTTAATATCATTATTATTTCAAAGAATTATATCATTGTATTAGATTTCCCTTAATGACATTTGGCTCTTTTTTTTCTTACTAAAGCTTTTTCTTATAAACAAAAAGTCACTTAAAGGGGTCACAGACACATGATGTCACATTAATAAGGAAGGTAATGATCGACAGTCTTAACTGGTGGCCCAGTCTCCCTCTTCACTGCATGTTTCTCCATAATTACTTCTCAGCCATTGTGTTTGGATAGGTGCTCAGCGGGGTGCTAAAATGTGTTATAACAACAGCATTTGTCACGTCTATTTTTGTTTTGTCACTTCAGTCCAAGTTGTCCCAGAGGCAGCAGCGGATGATAAAGAACCGTGAGTCAGCCTCCCTGTCACGGAAAAAGAAGAAAGAATACCTGCTGTCACTGGAGGCTCGACTGAAAATGGCGCTGTCGGAGAATGAGGCACTCAAAAGTGAAAATGGCAACCTCAAGAGGCAGCTGGAGGGGCTACTGAGTGAGGTAATGGAGAAGTGATGCTACTCAATACAAAAATAGACTTACTTATTTACAGCTGATAACTAATGTATATCTTAATGGTGTTTTTATTTTCATCAGAACACTGTGCTAAAGACAACAGCCCCCAAGAGGAGAGCTGTATGTCTGATGGTTGTCGTGGTGTTCCTTGTGTTTAATCTTGGACCAACAAGGTAAAAACACAACTGTTCTTTATGAATTTGGTTATTATGAGTGGAGCGCCCTAAACATCTGTGCCAATAGTGGTGTAACTGTGAGACTGATCAAAGAGTAAGAATTGTGTAATTTCATAACATCATCAAGTCCACAGTACACCCCTAAACAGTGAGATAAAGCCTCTGTTCTCATGTTGTAAAAATGTTTGTTTTCCTCTGGGAGCAAGTTTTCCCCCAAAACTTTACAAACATTTAGTTAGTCTGGTGATGGTCTTTCATAATCCGTCTGCTTTTTGCTGGGAATGTGCTCTTTAGCAGGGAATGAATTAGTTTATAGTTGGAGTCTGTGTGTGTTTGTACCTATGCTCTTGTCTGTGTGGTTGTGTTTGGACTCTCCTGGAATGTAAAATATGCCCATTTTGAGGTCCAATTGCTTTGTAATGAAAATGCCACTTTGTGCATTTAATACTCTTGAAAGGGTTGTGTGTATTTTCACTTGTGTGTTCGTGCCCTGGTGCGTTCTGAGTTATGCAGTCTAGATCACATTTTGCTTGTGGCTAAAAAGTGAAGAGCCCCCCTGTGCACAGGATGTGAGCAGTGGGGGATTCAGCGGTCATTTCAGTCCAGCAGCCCTGGCCAAAGTCAGCTCTATTCTTTCATCTGCTGCTCTGACTGCTCTGACTGCTCTGTGCTCTGCGCCCTGTCCCCTGTAACCTGTCCCATGTCTTTTACTCACCTTGTCTCTCCAGTCTCTTTCAGGGTGGCCCTGGATCCAGGCTGGACGTTGTTTCAACACAGCACAGCGGCAGGCACCTGCTGGGCTTCTCATCAGAGGCTGAAACTGAAGTAGTCATGGGCTCAGAGCCTCAACACACTGGCCCCTCTGAAATGGCAGACAGGTAATCAGTTCAACCCACACCATCAACACCACATTTATCCAAGATGTCGGTGCACCAGGATGCAGCTGTGTCGTGGTAGCTCATTACACCACATTTAAACATATACCCAGCCTTTTACCATGTCAGTTCAAACATCTCTCAAAAGAATTTTCCGTAGTCCATATCTAGTTAGGATTAGAGTAACAACGTAGAGATTGGAATAAGGCTTTGTTGACATGACTTTACACGGCTAACACTTGTTTAATGACATTGTTTCTACCTGGCCCCAGTGGGAATGTTTTGTGAGGTAGTCAACATATCTGTTACTACAATGATACCAGCCTGTGTTCAGTCAGATCTGTGTATAGGGTGCGTCACACGCTAACACAAACCAGTTGTGTGCAGTCTTGAGTTTCCCTGCAGCATTCAAACCAGCTCAGACAGGAAGGAACACATTAGCCTTTACAAAGGGGTGACAGCCCTGCACATAGCAGAGGGAAGTGTGACAGCAATGATATGCAACCTAATCGGAGGGTACCCCTAAAAACAAGGTGCATGTGTGCTGAGAGTTTACTATGGCCCCTTTTGCCAGGATACTTGGTCGGTCAGCTTTGCTTTGACATGTTGTCCCAAGACACCATTTCCAGAACATGATCTGAAGCATGGTGTGTCCAGTGTTTGGAAGGCCCATAGGGGCAGGTTATGTTAGTGGTCTTGGTCTAAGGCCCTGCAGGTGGGCATTAGCTGTGGATGCTGTACATCAGCACCTCACGCCTCACAATCATTCACTCAGTGGAAGGACTATTATTTCAGTTACTGTAACATCTGAGGAGGGCCACCAGTGTGCCATGTACTGCAGATGTAATTTATAATGTGCATTTCCTGATTTTCAACATTATTTATTATATTTACACACATTTGTATAACTGTGAGCGTTGAAGGGTTGGTTATTAGTTTAGTAAATTGGTTATTTAAAATATTAGTTTGTTTGTAACAACCATTGACTTGGAAACATTTGTATTTATAAATGGCTGTTCTTAATCTTATTTTTTCATATTTTTGTCTAGTTCTGTGGATAAAGCTTTAATGGTGGTGAAGGATCCCATCTTTCTCAGACCACCTCCCCCCTGCCTGCCTCCTGTCAACAGAACCAAGTGCATGGAGTAAGCAACCTCACAACATGGCCTATAAGCTTTCTGAAATGTCATCTTAAATACTTAAATAGCTATGGACAACTTCATAATGACCCTTTTGATTGGCAGGTTGGCCCACGAGCTCAGGGGCTGGGTCCACCGTCATGAAGTGCAGCAGACCAAATCCAGACGCATGAATAACAGCAATCACAAATCCGCTCGGACCATTCTGGTGATTCACAACATTATTTTACAATTTACCACGCACAAGGTTACAAACTGGCACACTAGAATCAATGAAGTTATAGTAAGTACACTAGTAAGTACACTAAATTATAAATGAAACTAAATTATAAACGACACTAGGCAAATGTCACTTCACTGTTCCTCACACCTAGCCCCTTTTGCCTTTTTTTCTGTAGACCTGTGTTTAAATTAAGCCAACAGCCCTGAGAAAGTAAACATTCATTGAGGGAGCTGTGGATTAGGGTCCCGCAGACCAGTTTTTTTTCCTCTAGGAACTGAGAGATCTGAAGCGGGGATAACCCAATTTTTCAAATACTCTAAATACAACTGTACATGTGTTTATTACATGCCACTGTTGTGTACATAGTAGTTTAAAGAAGACATTGTGCTTTTTCAAGTATTTAGTATCAAGTATTTCCTCTTCATTGGCTATGTTCATATGCATACTAAAACCTGATCATTATATTAAATGACACAGAATCTGATGTGATAATTTGATAATTCAACTATTTTAATAATCTAAGAAAATCTGATAATAATCAGATTTAGAGCGTGCACGTAACCACAGCTACTGTACAAGCAGATTCTCACATATGTTGCAATTTTTCAACAATAAAAAACATGACATTTTTGAACCCTACTTGTATGACCTGGAGTCTGAATAATGTCAAATAATTACAGAGATGTATGCGGAGATTGGGGGTAGGTGAAAACAGAAATTTTCTGAGCACTCATTGCTCAAATATGCATAAATCAGTTGAAATACAACTTTAAGTTAACATGGTTAAAAGCTCATAAATGTCAACTTTAAATGGGAGGCTTTTTGTGGAGTTTGGCATTTTAATCACATCACGACTCTTAGTGAATAATGAGTGGAATTCACCCAGTAACTGCTCTGAGATAGTTTCTTATTGTTTTCACAGAAGACCGATGAGAAGGAGGCCTCTGAGATTGTGACTGTCCAGTACACTAAAACTACTGAAGAAAAGTAAGTATACTTTGTTTTATTCTGTTCTCAAAGCTGCAGGTAACTTTTGTCTGTGTCCTTCTTGCCCAGATTTTGATGCATGTTTTAAAATGTTATTCCGTGGCACTAAAAGTTTGCTGTGAAACCAGTTCTAGCCTTCTATCAGACAGATGGAGTTAATAGCTTTTTGGATACCTACAATGTTTTCCCAGTTTGATATTTGCAGTAAAACACCCAACCTTTGGGAGCAATGGGACAAACATCTACTTTCACACACCCATAGGTTCACCAACACAAAATGATAAAATCCACAGTTAAGACAGAAACAAAACAATTTACAACTGAACACCAGAACTGTGTTTTTGGACTGTGTTTCTGGACACGCCAATTAAACAAAGCATTGGGCAACAAAACCTGGAAGCATTGGTTTGCAACAAAAAAATATTTTATACACAGCTATCATATAGTAGTTGCTATATGATTATGACATGGTTCATTGTGACACTGTTTACAAAATAATGGCTAATTACAGCTGCTCTTTTTTTTTTAGGAATTCTGGCAGTGAGCTTCAGGTGTACTACGCTCCTCACAACACCTACAGTCACTTCTTTGATGAGCTGAATCGACGTCCAGATACTTTCTATGTTGTGTCTTTCAGAAGGGTAATGTATCTAATATTTTTAAGGCAACACACACTGCTTCATTACATAATGTGGTTTGGGAATTAAGCAACTTATTTCACAACCTTGGCAATGCCCACCCAATGTAATAGTCATAATATCCATTTGTTAGTATGACGTCAATGTACTCTGCAGTACCCAGATTGGATCATTTTAATTTGGCCTAAATATATGTATTTATTTCCTGGATTTTAATATTGTTATTGCTAGAACATGACATACATTTAAAACAACTATGCACCTAAATTAATAATAACAACTTCTCGAAAATGCATTGTCAAGGATGGGTGACCCTTGGGTGACAGAGTGGCTCACTAGACATTACAGAGGGACTATGGGGACAGTGTTAGCGATAATGTTATAGTTAAGGCCTAGTAGGTCAAGAAGCTGTCTCCAAATTCTACACACATATGTGAGAGAGAAAAGTACAAAGAGTTGCAGTTTACTTCAGGTCTATATATGGATAACATTTGGCGTACAAACATGTTCAGTGTGCAAATCAATGCTTTGTGATTCAAAAAATGCAGGATTAGTTTGCAGGATTAGTTTTTGTGAACGTGGCATTACAAGTCTAATGCCAATTAAACATTCTGTGATAATAATGGCCTAAATGGTGGGTACTATGCGTATTTGGATAGAATTTGTTCCCTGGGTTTTTAAAGCAAAATCTTTTGAGGTACTGCAGAAGTCAAGGGTGAGTTACCGATCATGAGTTAAGTCGTCCTTGATTGCTTGTTTCTTGTTCCACTCTTGTGTCTTTGGGTCGGGAGTTGGACTGTAGCTTTTGGGGTTTTGTAAGTGTGACATGACGTGATGGAAAACATAACATGACCAAATTATGAAACAGGTCCTACATTTAGAAACGGGTTTTTGTACTTGGCCGTCTGTGTTGTTTTAGCGCTCCATAGATTTTGGATGTAGTTTGGTACCATGGACTGCTTATACCATATTGAACAGAGTTTAAAAATATTTCACCTGTTGCCATAGCAGCTGTGCTTTGTGTCAGATTTGCAGTCCTGTGTGATGAGCTGTAATGCCCTCTGTATTAAAAAATGTGCCTGAAAATTAACAGTACATACCCCCCTACTGCACATTTGTCTCTTGTTTTCTGTAATCCCTTCCTCCCTCCTGTCATCACTGTAATACCCCTCATTTTTCATTCCACTTAGACTCTCACCACTTCAATGAGCTTTGGTTGCCAATATCTGTGCAAAGCGCTGGGATTTTTGGTCTTGATTTAGGCTTAAAATAAATAAAAAATATCACCAGCACACTATTTAATAACACTTGTGTATGTTGAGAGAGCATAAATAACCTTGGGAACCCTGTTATGTTCTTTATGTTATGCATTTTGGAGATGTTTTTTGCATTATTTAAAGGTACACTATGTAACGTTTCTGGTGGTGAGTTCGCCACTTGCTTGTCTCCATGGTGATAAATATTATTGCTCTGCCTGGAGTGTTCCATAGTATAATATTAAACTTATTCATCTTTTCAGCAAAAAACATCTTTCATGAAATAAAAGCAAGATAAGTGTAATGCCATACTGTGGAGTACTCCAGGAAAAGATAACATCACCATGACAAGCAGGTTGCGGACCTGTTACGCGTTTAGTGCACCTTTTTAATTTTTTTTTTTTTATTGTCTCTTGACTCTTACTATATTTACTTTATTTACATAAGATATTCAACAAATTTTATATCTAGTTTATCTTAATCATGTTTGTTTTCAGGATCACCTGCTGCTTCCAGCCACAAGCCACAACAAAGGACAGAGACCCAAGATGTCTGTCATTTTACCTGCGATGAATATAAATGGTAAGTCCAGCACACGCTACATTAACTCTCATCATTTTTTTAAAAATGTGAAAATCTCACACATTCTATGCACTTTTTACTAACTTCATGTTGAACGCCACATTTTCAGTGTCTTCAATTCTCTATCTAGTGTTCCTACTTGCTTTACTGGGGTAATTCACCAGTCCATTTGAGAACCATCTTGTAAACAAAGCATTATCTTCTCGTTAAACTCGGTAGATGAAGCCAAAACACTCTATTGGCTAACTGGTAGATTTCCATGAGCTCACCAAAGCTTTGTCCACAGCTGTTCAGTCTTTGGGATTATCAATACAGTTTGTTTGGTCAGAGTCCATTTCTATGGAAGAAAGTTCATTTTTTTAATAGAAATTTCAGAACTTTACCTATAGAGTAATAACTTTTATAGTGTGTACATCTATATAAGATTCTGTGTTTTGTCCCCTCTATGATATTCCTAATGTTGTTGTAAATATGTTTTTTTTTGTAAAACTAAAGTACTACAATACAATAAAAATTAGTATACTGTGTGGGAGGATGGTTGATGGAGATTACATTGTGATCTTGGTGCATCTTTGTCAGATTTCAAAGACTTCACAGTTGAAATTAAAGTAAATGGTGAAATCTAAGACCTCTGTTTGAACTTTCAGATTGGTGGATTTGCAGGACAAAGGTAGCATTCAGAAAATGTATCAGGCCAGTCTGATTTGTCGTGGATGCCTGAAATTGGCCACATTAAAAAAAGTTTCATCTTGCTTCACTTTTGTTTCAAGTCAGGTGGAGTAGGTTTTAAAAAGTCCCCAATATGTTGGAAAATTATGCCATGTGTTTATGAGTCAAAGAAAGAAAGAAACAGAAGAAATGGCCCAAACAACTACCATTACAACAACCATTATAGGCTTTGTGCGCTTTGTCTGTACCTGACTTCCTGATATGGTAACTGAAAATGCTCCAGATTTGACCCCGGAGTTGTTTGTCAGTAGCAGTAGTAATCGTCTTTACTGTATAGTAGTAGTAGTAGTAGTAG
>JACM01013438.1:0-13761 GCA_000787095.1 Periophthalmodon schlosseri
TTCTAAAACATGAAATGCCAAAGCGAACGTGGTTAGTGTGCACTTTAAAAGAAATGAATGACATCTGCCAAGGCATTAAGCTTGGTTTTGCAACTATAAAGACTTGGAACCACGAGTAATTGTGGGGTAGATGCTTATATCCATTTTTACAGCTTTTTATTGTCCCTACCACTAAAGTATTGGCTTACCCACCAACTGTGCACTGCTGCCCTACAGCACGCAGTAATGAAAAAGTATTGATTGAAAGTTTGATCAACTTGACTGTGTAAGCTGACCAATAACATTCTACACCTTACAATTAAAAACATAATAAAAATTGACTACCTTAAGTTTTTATATTCAAACAATGAACCTACAGCCTTGTTTCGCTGGTACAGTGTATAAAGCCGACATGTTTAAGTGCAAGATTAGACAGGAGTCCCCCCATGTAATGAGCACGACCTCTACCTCTCTCTATGGGACGGGGGTAGGAGTGGGGCGTACAGGGAGACGGGGGGGGGACGGGGGGGCTCTGTGCTATGATCCGGGAGCTTACGCGAGCGACACCGGCACCTGAGAAGCCTCCGGGGGGACGATAGTGATCAGCGGATTTACAGGGACAGACAGAATCAAAGTGCACGCGCTCACAGAGAGAACAGGGCCATTTTAAATAAGCCCGCTGAGTTTGGCAGAGAAAAGTTTAGATTCAGAAAGACTTTAAGAAGGAGAAAAGAAAGAAATGTATCGCTAATGAAAGGGTTTGCTCGTTCTGGAACAGACATTTGACTCAGGAAATAAAAAGATGATGTATAATTACGTGCTTAAACTTTGATCCAAAAACTCGCTCTTAATTCGGGGGAACCAAGATAAAACATTTAGTGCTTCAGTTCTCTTAAAGGTTCCACCCGCTTGTCTCCGTGGAGATGTTATTGCTTTCCTAGGAATGTTCCACAGTACAGCATTGCACTTTCTTGTCTGCCTTCGTGGAGACGAGCAGGAGCGGCCATCAGGCTAAGTTACAGGTCAGATCTGTGGAGAGGCGACCCCGCTCACAGCACGAACGCATGTTTTTTGTTCCTGGTTTGTGATGGATAAAGTGATTTACGATTAGATGCAGATAGAAGCAGAAGTGTTGCTTGACTGCATATATTGACTGCATATATAAATGGACATAGCTAACCCGCTAGCCGCCGCATTCCAAATAGGAAGTGAGTATGGGCGCACTTCTGGCTCCAATTCACTTCACATTGAAAAACTGTTGCTCCCCTCTCTCTGTAACTGCAGCTGTCAGACTCGTCATTTTGGTCTTAAATGTCCGTATTAACCCACTCCACATGATCCTGGGGTTTTTATTTCGCTATTTTGTCCGTAAATCAAGATCTGAACATTAATAACAGACACATCAGGCACCTTCTTTCCTCAAGGTTGCTCTCGTTAGCGTTAGCAAAAGGTGTGATCTTTGGTTGCTATGATACTCGCAGTCGTAATTCCTAATATGCAACTTGGCTCCAAATTCGCCCCTATAACCGCTCTAGCCTCGATGAGCTCCATTGACTGGAGCTGAACACTACGGGCGACGTCACACTCACTTAGTCCACTTCTTTATACAGTCTATAGTAGTAGGAAATTAATTGTACTTGTTTGCAAGATTAAAAGTTTCCCAGATTTAACAAAAATGTATATGCACTACTAACAACAATTATAAACTGGAACTTTCTTCCAAGTGAATAAGAAAAACGTTATACAATGGTCTGACCTATGACTAATCCAATCAAAAGTTACTGTTATTTTAAAGAGAACAGATCACGTAGATTTGCCCTTAACTCTGCAATATCTGGACATCTGGTTTACTTTTCACTTTCTTACATCATCAAAAAGAGTCCCCCGGCTACCACTGCCAATGTGGGGTTTGGAGGTGCATGCTGGGATTGCATGTACTATTCCACAGTATGGTTTTAAAATTATTTCCACTGCATTACAGTTGTTTTTATTGTTCAAAAATACTTTAAAAACGTCATTCTCACTGTGAATGGGGTGTACCTTGGCTTGGCGGCGTCACCTGCTTTTCTCCGCGGAACTAGTTATGTTCAATGCCGTACTGTGGAACATTATAGGCAAGCAATCACATCTCCACGGTGACAGGCAGTGACGGACGCTCCACTAGAAAAATGACAAGTTTCAAGATGCAGAGAGATCAGTTTAAGTTTGCAGCCTGCGTTATCCTTGCGAAGACATAAACCCAAACGCGGCTCATATTCCGTTATAAAAAGACTTGAAATAAACCCGTGAATATCTTTAAACTCGTCCTTTTGAGGCTCATTATTTGTCCAACTTGTGTGAGACGCAGTGACAGCTCTGCACTGGCATTGGGAATCTGTCAAAGCAAAGGCCGTGTATCGAACAGCTGCAGTCTCAGATCACACAGCATCACATCACTGTCTCAATCAATGCGACGCCATCATATACCACTTCATCTAAAACACTCTTCCTGACTCTGATAATCATTTTAAATCTATAATCACAATTTCAAACTGTCAAAAACAAGGATAATATTTATGAATAATTTAAAGGTCCTATATTACGCAAAAAAATTGACTCTTGTGAGCTTTAGGCCATGTTAGAAGGTTGTTACCTCCTCAAAAACATGCCCAGAGTTGTCTTATTGGATCTATACTCTCAAGGCTGCCCAGCTCCCAGGCCTCAGTGGAGAGTTAGATTGCTCCCCCTTTCCTCTAAAACCACATGCTTTAAACGTATGTGAATAATTATAAATCAATACCTACTTTTTTATGTAGCATAATTTCATAAATGTTTTTAAGATTCGTCCTTGAAAATTACACGTCTCTCTTTTTCATTATGTAGTTGTTATTTACACTAATATGAACATGAATGAAATATGATCTAAATGTCACGTTAAGAACTAAACCTGGCTCAGCCTACATGTCCCATCATGCACCAGGTGACTGTGTGCCAGCCCACTTTGATCATGTGATCTACACCTATGACTTTAAATCCGCTCTGGGACAGCCATCTCGAGTTTGCCCTGATGAAGGCTGAAGGATGTGATTTTAACTTTATCTGCCATTTTAACTTTATCTGCCATGTGGTAATAAAGGCTTTTAATAATTTTGCACTTTTTGAGTGTCTCAGTTTTTTGCAACTTTGTATTTGAGGTTGGTCCCTGCACTGAAGAGCACCAAAAGCACCAATTTTGCACAATCTCTGTACATCCAACTAGCCCTCCTGCCCCTAAATTTTGAATTGTTGTTGAGTTGTTTGAGCTGGATCGATACCGATTCTATAGGTTTAAGTATCTGCCCCTTCCCGATATCAACCAATACCAGATCAGAGTCTGAAAACAACATTTATTTTCTTTATATATTATGCAAAATTGACTCTTGTGAGCTTTAAGTCAAGTTACCTCCTCAAAAACACACCTGGAGTTGTGTTTTGTTTCATTCACACATGTTTGAGTAACACTTTTATTAGTCTGTCTACATCTCCCAGTCTCTAAATGCTCTGTTCCACCTTGTGATGTCATGAAGTGGTAGTTTTCAAGTTAACACCTACCTTTTCTTCAGCAGAGATGGGTAATTCCAGGGTGGAAATTATCCAAATGATTCTAGTGAAGGTGTATGGAGTTTAAAAACACAGTGGAGCACTTCCTGTATTACCACATGACATCACAAGGTGCAACAAAGGATTTTTGTTTGAGAGAAGAACTCAACCTAAATATGCAGGGTTTGTGTGAACGCAAATGCAATGAGGAAACAAGATCATAACATGGCTCAGAAAATACCGTAATATGGCCCTTTAAGTGCCAAATATTTAGTGGAAACAAGCACTTTTTAGCTCGATACTTATTTATTCAAATCATTTCCACAGCAAAAGAACATTCTGCCCAATCTTTGCTCATAAAAATGAACACTAGTCGACAGTCCCTAATAATAAAAGATCACTTATAATTCATTATTGACTGAGATGCAGCCTATTCAAACAGTGGAGTCATTCAGACATGGAGTTGACTGATGTCTTTGCAGATAATGATGTCCCTTTGTGAAGCAGGACACTTAAAACTATTGGCGTCTCTTTATCTCTCCCAATACACTCGCTAATGCGTATTTTTATGACTCCAGCACAACAGGGCCTTGGTAACAACAATAAAAGCAAATCAGTAAATCGTTAATCTCCACGGAGGCAAACAGGTGACCAGAGACGGGAAGAGCGCTTTGAAAATGTGTTTAGTTACAAAAAAACCTGCATTCAGATGTATTTTGTAACTTATTCTGATACACGGTCCCAACGCATGTTTACGGCACAAACCCTGCATATTTAGGCTGAGTTCTTCTCTCAAACTGAAAACACTCTGTTCCACCTTGTGACGTCATGTGGTAATATGGTATGGTTTGCTTTTATTTGGACAGGGACAGTGCACAACAATACACTGACCTTAAAAACAGGAAAGATGTACGGTGCCAGGTTATAGCAAAAATACTAATACGCAATTTTTAAAAACATTCAGTTTACACACACACAAACACAACCGTACCAATTTGTTCACACACACACACACACACACACACGGCAATCACCAATTTCCGATATACAAATACTCTTTCTTTCATACACGTTCACTGATGGGTGCAAACTTGCTTCGATATTAGCCATTTCTTTGTCACATGTGCAGAATTTCGAAAACTTGTGCATGTTTTAATCTCATTTGGCAAACTATTCCACTGACTCACAGCAACAATAGATACAATACAGAAAGTGCTCCAGACACCTTCACTTGGATAATTTCAGCCCTGGAATTGCCGATCTGTACTGAACTAAAGGTAAAAAGGTAGCTGTTAACATGAAAACTACCAGTATATGACATCACAAGGTGGAACAGAGCATTTTGAGCTTTGGAGGCGTGCGCAGACTAGTAAAACAGATTACGCAAACATGTGTGAACGAAACAAAGCGCAACTCCAGGTGTGTTTTTGAGGAGGTAACAGCGTTAGAACATGGCTTCAAGCTCACAAGAGTCAATTCTGTGTGACCTTTAAAGAACCGAGCGCTTATCGGTCGCAGAAAAGTTACATAATTCACCTTTAAACAGAATTCCTTGTGTTGTTTTGGCTGGGCTGACAGACAGAGACGACATGTGGGCTACGGGTCCTGATGGCTCACAGTATGTCCGCTCCAGCACGCTCCCCGCTTCACACTTTCACGCAGATACAAGTAATATCAACGAGTGTTCATTTGGAGCTATTACTTTTCAGGACGCCTTTGTACTGCATTGCACTGCTGAATTTTAATTTCACATTAGACCAATCACACAATTGCCTGGCTTATTAAATAGTGTTCCTCCTCGCTGAAATCGCATTGGGGAATTATTCCACATTATGAAGTGTATTAAAAACCAGCAATTTCTATGTCAATTCTTTCATTTTATCTCACTGTTCATTCTTCTAGTTCTTCTCCGAGCACAGAAGCCGTTTTGGTGCATATTAAATAGAGATTTGATGAGAGCGTTATCAGCACTCTTTTGTCCACTGCCCTCTTTCTGAAGGAGACTCAAAGTGGGGAGAAAAGAAAGTCTATGGGCTCTGAAGAAGTACGGGACACACTCTGACCTTCGATATGTCTAAAGCAAAAGCCTATTCTGTAAAATCGACTTTTCAGAGATTTAAACCATGTTATAGACGTCGCCCCTCCTCGTTTACTCTCTTGAATTAGTTTTTGGAGTGACGCGTGCACGTTTGAGCAATCTTTAATCGCGTATTTTCAAGAATCAATCCCTGTTTTCAGCGCCAGCAGTACACACCTACTGCTCCGTACTTACTTTGTTCTCCAATTTTGGTGCAAATGAAAAAAAATCCACTACTCGCTAGTGTAATGTGCAGCTAGGGGCCGACAGCTACACGGCTCTTTGTTGTGATGATGTTTAGGGAGACGGCAGGTCCCATTAGACACCACAATTTTCTAAGGTGATATAACATAATGATCCACGGGTGTCATAGATTATACCTATAGAGCGACACAAGCACAATAGGTCTGATTTAAATGTGTCCTATGTGATAAGATAAAATGTATTTTGATAATCTAGGTTTGTGAAATATATATATTATAATAAATGAAACTAAAACTACTATTGAAATAACCTGAAAAGTATCGATACAGAAAAAAATCACATGAATTAGCATGTGAGGAAGACTGAGAGAGAGAGAAAGAGAGAGAGAAAGAGGGAGAGTGAGAGAGAGAGAGGAAATAGGAGAGAGAGACAGAGAGAGAGAGAGAAAAGAGAGAAAGAAAGAGAGGGAGAGAGAGAGAAAGAAAGAAAGAAAGAGAGGAAGACTGACAGAGAGAGAAAGAGAGAGAGAAAGAGGGAGAGCGAGAGAGAGAGAGGAAATGGGAGAGAGAGACAGAGCGGGAGAGAGAAAAGAGAGAAAGAGAGAGAGGGAGAGAGAGAAAGAAAGAAAGAAAGAAAGAGAGGAAGACTGAGAGAGAGAAAGAGAGAGAGAAAGAGGGAGAGCGAGAGAGAGAGAGGAAATGGGAGAGAGAGACAGAGCGGGAGAGAGAAAAGAGAGAAAGAGAGAGAGGGAGAGAGAGAAAGAAAGAAAGAAAGAAAGAGAGGAAGACTGAGAGAGAGAAAGAGAGAGAGAAAGAGGGAGAGTGAGAGAGAGAGGAAGAGGGAGAGAGACAGAGAGAGAGAGAGAGAAAAGACAGAAAGAGAGAGGGAGAGAGAGAGAAAGAAAAAGAGAGGAAGACTGAGAGAGAGAGAGAGAGAGAGGGAGAGAGAGAGAGAGAGAGAGAAAGAAAGAGAGAAAGAGGGAGGAAGATATGGCCACACTTAAATGTCATGTGAACAGCCCACACTCAGGACTGGCCTTTTCTGCACAGACAGACAGGGTCAAAGAATGTGTGTTATGCCGTGGTCTGACTACGCTTCACAAATACATCATTTCAGTTGTATTTTCAGAAGAACGTATTGATTTTGGAGTTTAAAATACTGGATTTAAAGTAGGTATAATGACTGACACTTAAGACATTGTTTGACTAACCAACCTAATCCATATGTCCTGCAGTGATAAGATGATTGTTGTTTGAGAGTAGAACTAAGCTTATCCTCATTTTGATCGATCGCCATCTGCTTTTCAACTTCATATTTTCTTATTTCTAACAAATAAAACATGTTTAAATATTCATTTCCCACATAAACAATAACATCATTGAGTTTTAAACAAAAACATAGTCAAACATATTCCTTCCTTAAGTCTGAACTCTGCTCCAAACCACATGCACAAAGTTTGGTTGTAGACCTCTCGATTAAAGGTCCTATATTACGCAAAATTGACTCTTGTGAGCTTTAAGTCATGTTAAAATGTTGTTACCTCCTCAAAAACACACCTGGAGTTGTGTTCTTTGTCACACTCTGTTCCACCTTATGATGTCATGAAGTGGTAGTTTTCAAGTTAACAGCTAACTTTTACCTTTAGCTTAGCAGAGATGGGCAATTCCGGGGCTGAAATCATCCAAATGATTCTGATGAAGACGTATGGAGTTTAAAAACACAATGGAGCACTTCCTGTATTACCACATGACATCACAAGGTGGAACAGAGCATTTTTCGCTCAAGAAAAGAACTCAGCCTAAATACGCAGGGTTTGTGTGTTAAACGTGTGGCTGAAACAAAACACAACTCCAGGTCTGTTTGTGATGAGGAAACAACATTATAACATGGATCAGAAAACAGCGTGATATGAGCCCTTTAAAAAGACCAAAGCTCAAATACAAATGTAAGAACTTTGATCTCGTTAGAAATTTGATGAATTCGACAGCCCATATTTGTTTACAACTAATCTAACCATGACCATTTTTCCCAATCTTTACCTTTCTTTGTTGCTTTCTGTGTTTTATACTTCACCACGTTACACAGGCACAAAGCAGAACAAAGCGGCAGAAACCAGCGTAAACGAGTATCTTCGATTTATATTGTTGATGGCAAAAGTTTTCAGACTACAAAGAAACTTCAATCTTTTTCCCTCAGACCCTTGGCATCTGATGGGAGATCTGGAGTTAGATGTTAAGGTTAAATTGAAGGACATTTTTTGAAGATGAAACAGCAGAAATTTCAGAGTAAACAGAAGAAGAGATGGTGACAGATAGTGAAGATGTTATCTCACAAAGCAACATAACAGGGAAGAGATAACAGTGGGGTAAACAAGGTGATGGAGGCGACGTATAAAACGGGGGAAGGGGGAAATAAAGGGTGTTGGTTAAAGCTGCACTACGTAACATTACTAGTGGAGGGTTTACCCACAGACTGTATGAAGAAGTGGACTAAGTGAGTGTGACGTCACCCATAGCGTTCGGCTCCAGTCAAATGAAGCTCATCGAGGCTAGAGCGGTTACAGGGTGAATTCCATATTTGGAATTCTGACTGTGAGTATCATAGCAACCAATGAGCCAATGTGGAGGCTGTTGAAGGTAACGCCTCTTCTTGCTCGCACCACTGGTTTAGCAGGGAGCAGATGCTTAGCAATGCTGTCAATCAAACCTGTTGCTAACGCTAGCGGGAGCGACCTTGAGGAAAGAAGATTTGATCTGATTTGTCTGTTATTAATGTTCACATCTTGATTTACGGACAAAATAGCTAAATAAAAACACCATGATCATGTAGAGCGGGTTAATACAAACATTTTAAGACCATAATGACGAGTCTGACAGCAGCAGTTACAGAGAGAGAGGCAAGAGTTTTTCAATAGAAAGTGAATTGAAACCAGAGTCGATAGAGCTGGAATCGCGCTCATGCTCACTTCCTATTTACAATGCGGTGGCTAGCAGGTTAGCTATGTCCATGTATATATACAGTCTACATTTGTCCTCCCCTGTCGACTCCCCTGGATTTACCACATGCTGGTCTTAATGGAGATATTAACGCTTTTCCGGAATGTTCCACAGTATGGCATCTATCTCCATGGAAACAAACAGGCGCCGCCACCAGGCCATCCCATTCTCATGTGAGTGGGATCTCCTCTCCGCAGGTCTGACCCGTAACTCAACTGCTTGTCTCTAGTGGAGATGTTTAAGGCCAAACTGTGGAACGTTCCAGGCAAAGCAATAACATCTCCATGGAGACCAGCAGGTAGTGGACCCCCATCAGAAAAGTACTTGCAGTGCACCTTCTCCTTAGGATGAACACGCCACTTCAAAACTGGGACTAAACCTGGAGAAGATCAGGACTAAACCAGGTCTTCAACAGGACTGAACCGGGCTCAAACCAGGACCAAGACTGAACGCGTCCTGAGCGTCGTCATAGCAACTGTAGCTTTCACGTCACTGATGTACTTACTTGTGGTCTCTAGGCTTGTGTCCATGTGCATCTGTAGTGTTGTTTCAGTAGCGACGGTCTTTCCTCGGTCCCTGTCTCGCTCTCTGTCCCGTCCCGTGGACAGACCCTCCGCTGCCCTCTTCTGGCGGTTCTTCTGCGCCTCCATGGCTTTGAGCTTCCTTGCATGTTTGTGGCCTTTGTAATGGGCTTCGGCTTGGTTCTGTGGGACAAAGGAGAAGAGAAATTAAACTTAGAACCAGCTCAACGCATTTTGGTTTAAATGCATTTCGAGATTTAATGGGGCACTGACGTAACACAGTAAAAGTATATAGTACATACGGTATCCACAGGTTTTAAAGCATTGAAAAATGTCATAGCATTTAACAATTCAAAACAAAAAAACAAAACAATATATTGTATGTTTTGAATGGTAAAGTAGTCCTCAAAATGTTGCCTTGAATTCAGTAGCGGCTGGTCCATAATGGGCCCCCCACATCAATCATGCAAATTTGTAAAAAATATTTAACTTTAAAATGTGACGTAGTTTGGCAGTATTAGTGTTTGAATATTACATAAATGTTGACTATAAACAACATAATCATAAGAAATTATAGACTAATCACTCCTCCCCCCAAAGCCAGCGTTTTATTACTCCATTCAATTATTTTCTGCGTTTCAAAGTATGCGACTGAGCTACTTGGGGCGATCTGAAAACAGCCCATCAGCTCCACTGAAAGTCTATTAGAGAAATCTGACCAAGCAGATTTTTGCGTCTATGCGTCCAGCGTGTGAGAGTTTAGAGTTGGGGCGGTCAAGTCAGCAGCCCATAGCGAACGTGTTATTACCCCGAAGCACAGCAGCAGCTAACCCCGTAAACACCTGAGGAGCGTCCCCAAAACCCCCACGTGCGCTCAGCTCCAGAGTCACATGACAAAGACACACCCCACAGGACACAGGGACAGCCTCACACTTACACCTGACAGAAGGCGAAGGGAGTTAAGAAGTTTGTGCGCAAGAAGAGGTTTGAAGAACTTTTACGTAAGAGGCAGAAGCTAGCGAAGTTTAGCATTGCTGTTGTACCGTTCATTGCACACTAGCATATCTGATTCCCTGCTCATTAAACACGCCAGGACAATCTGCGCTGGCTTTAGGATGAACTGGGACATGAAACTTATGACCGAGAAAATAAATATTACACAAACATAGATGCGTTTGGACAACAACATGAAGCTAACGGTGCAGGGACTCCCACTCTTTCAATTACAACACCTCCAAAACTCCAAACAAAAAATACAGGGAGTAAATCAGCAAATACGTAAGTCACCTAAGCTACTGTGATATACATTGTTAGAAAGTGCTATTTGTCTACAAAACAAACGCTAAGTTCATATTATGTTCAAACGCGATGCTACATTTGACGAGTATTAACCCCAAAGTAAACAAACCCAAAACACGCACGTCTCGTCTCTAGTCTGGTTCTGTTGGGTCCAAAACGTACTCACTCAGTTCTTATGAGTCAAAAAATAAAGTATATCCGAAGGTATGTCCCATAAACGCATTAATAATAACCTATTCCCTGTTCTGAAAATAATCTACTCTACATATATCGCAGAATTTGAGGTAAACACTGTAGGCCTTCACAGATTCCTTTCACTCTTGCCTCTGTAGGTGTTTCTTGTTACAATAATATCCTACTAATATTTTAATCCTGGAGAACCCAAGAAACCTTTTCTTCTTTGGAAAATTATGAACAATGCATTAAATTACTGCTATAAGTTCACTGAGCACTGAAATATCCACTTTTTCAATTTTAACCCTTTATTCCCTAATTTAGGATCAGGGCCAAATTTGACCCATTGGGCTTTAGGTGTATCATTTCAAAGAATCACAATAACAAACTCTGTCAATGCAAACTATTTTAAATTTAGGAAAATAATCAGTCAACCACACAGATACAATGAGACATGAGACAATGTTCTTTTTTGATTTATTTGTTGCATGTTAGAAGAGAATTTCAAATGTACAAACACACTTTGGCCAATGGAAACAAGAACACAAGGCCAAAATCACTACCACTCTGGCTCATTTTAGTTCAATATTCATCCACTAGGTGTCTCTATGCAGGGGCCAGAAGTGGCACTCTGGGCTTTTCAAGTTAAATTTGACATATATTTTTTTGTTTGTTCATTTTGGGTAGCAGCAATTAACTGCGGCCAAATTTGACCCTGTGGGTTCTCCAGGGTTAATATAATAAAACAATGCCTGCAAAACATCTTTTCTGACAATTACTTCTCTACTCAAATTTTTTTTAATATTGCAAAACGTGCAGTAGCTTCCCCGTGTGTTTACATCACCAGCTGCCACTGCTTGAATTGACATAAAGGTGCACTATGTAACTTTTCTGGTGGAGGGTCGGTCACCTGCTTGTATCATGGAGATGTTTTTGCTTTCTGCAGTATGGCTTTAAACGTCTGTCTCGCAGTTATTCAATTAAACACGATTGCTTGCTAAAAATACCTGGCCTCGTGGCATCTCTAGCTTGTCTCCGTGGAGATAGATAAGTCTAATACCATCCAGTGGAACATTTAACGTAAAGCAATAACATCTCCATGGAGAAGAGCAGATGGCAGACCCTCCACAAGAAAAATTACACAGTGTATCTTTATATAGATCCAAGCTCATTTTTACCTTACAGTAAAGTGGTAATATTATACAGTGATTTTTTAAAACGCTCCTCCATCTGTTCCCACCTGGTGACGGCAAAGGCACAATGTTAGACCAGGGTCACACACGATTGCATTTGTGTTTGCAACAACAGAAGACAGAATCTTAATCTGATTTTTACTGTCTTAAAATCGTGAAAAATAGAACCAGTTCATTTTAAACAGTTTGCAGAGGTCCAAAGTTATTCTTCACTTAATTTATGCGTTCTGACCAAACTAATTAGTCACCACGATAACTTTATAAGCACTTTTCACAACTCTCATGGTGCGTTCACACCGGGGCGTCAAGAACGCGTTGGACGCCTCTAGTTGGACGCCTTTGCATTGAGGGCAGACGCCTTCGACGCACGTCAAGTCATTTTGCCGCGCGTCCAGGGCGCCCGTTGCGGTCTGCGAGTGTTTTCCCGGTCTTTTTGTGAACGATGGCACACCAGCTCCACTGAATAAATACATAAACTCATCAGCTACAAACAAGCTGCAACTGTAAATTAATTATGCTAGCACCGGCCTAAAGGCGGGTAAATATTTTACGGCTCCAAAGTTGTGATAACTTACCTGACACACCTATCTCCTCACTGATCATCCTCCAGGCAAGGTTCTTCTTGTCCCGGTCTCTATACTCCGCCAACGTCACATCATAAAGTTGTGGGCGCTGCAAACAGCAACAACAAGACTGTCCTACCGGCATTTGTGGCTCCTCGGTCTTCTGAATAATGACATCTCGACGTCACTGTAGCGTAGTCTCTGATTGGTTGACGCTGCGTGGCGGACGCCAAAAAGTTCAGCTTTTTCAACTCTGGTGTCTGATGCTTGAGCGTCCAACGCCTGAACGCTTAAGACGCACAGCGTCAACGCCAAATTCGCGCCGCTCTGACACTGAAAACGCGCCGCAAAAACACAGGGCCACCAAGACGCGCGTCCACCATAGACTTTGCATGTAAACTTGACGCCCCCGAGTGAACGCACCATCAGAGACCAGAGCGGAGTTTTTCTGTCACGGTAAAGCTAACAACAACTTGCATGCTAACAGAGCACTTCCTGATTATTGATTATTGATGACTGAAACGTGTTATAAGGCAGATAGTACACAGCTGACTTATTTTGACTCATAGACTGTATATATGAATGGACATAGCTAACCTGCTATAGGAAGGAAATAGGAAATAGGAAGTGAGAATGGGCTTTCAGCCGACTATGGCTCCAATTCACTTCACACTGAAAAACTGTTGTCCCTCTCTCTGTAACTGCTGCTGTCAGGCTCGTCATTTGGTCTTAAAATGTTCGTATTAATCCGCTCTACATGATCCTGGTGGTTTTATTTCACTATTTTGTCCGTAAACCAAGATATGAACATTAATAACAGACCAATGAGGCGTCTTCTTTCTTTGAGGTCGCTCCCGCTAGCGTTAGCAACAGGTTTGATTGACAGTGTTGTTAAATGCCCGCTCTCTGCTAAACCAGAGATGCAGGCGGGAAGAGGTGTTACCTTCAACAACCACGCTCCGGTTTGGCTCTTGGGTTGCTACTCACGGTCGGAATTCCAAATATGGAACTCGGCTCCAAATTCACCCTAGAACTGCTCTAACCTCGATGAGCTTTGTTTGGCTGGAGCTGAACGCTGTGGGTGACGTCCCACTCACTAAGTCCACTTCTTTATCCATCTTATTCCAGAAGTTGCCATCGGCGCCGCCCTCGTCATTCGTGTTGCGTTAATTTGCACGGGGCTGCGGATCTTGACAG
>JACM01058470.1:0-11154 GCA_000787095.1 Periophthalmodon schlosseri
TATCCATAGCCAGTGTTGTTGAGGACCTATGCAGAAGAGCAGTGGGGACAGTGCGTCTCCTTGGTATATGCCATATTTGATGGTCACTTGTGCAAGTGGCTTGCCATTGGCCTCAAGGGGGGTTTTCCACAACCTCATCAAGTTTGCAATGAAGGTTCTTACGCTGCTGTCAGACCGGGCCGTCAAAACCGCATTGGAGGCCTCTAGTTGGTCCTAGTCCATTGCAGTCAGCGAGTGCCTTTGGATGTTTTGTTTTCCCTGTGTCTTTGCAAACAATGGCAGACCAGGTTGAGAGAGTGGCTTTAGCGTATTCATTACATAAGACCCATTAATTATTATTATTACTATTATTAATATTTTTTTTGTAGTACATTAACATTTGAGGTGTATAGGGATGCTCATTTTAAGTATGCACATGCTTTTACACATTGTACATTGTGTTCCTTTGTACTTTTTATTTATGGGTATGTTTTTTGTTTGTTTTTTTTAGAAAATTGTCAATCCAAGACATTTGTATGCTTTGGGTTAAAATATTGGTGGTATAAATAGGATCATTTATGGCGATATTTTAAGAAACAATATATCATACTTCAAAAATGTTTATCGTGACAGATCTAATTACCTGTTTGGAGCCATGTATGCACAAGTAGAGTGGGCTGAGCTGGGGCATTTACTAACTTACTAAAAAATCATTAGATGCATTTATAATTTCATTTACTTGTATGTTGTTTTGCAGTCGATGCATGAAGGAGGTATGATAACCTGCGTGTACTGGAAAACGGAGAAGAACGATATGGGCCTGGTCACTTCCATGGGCTGGTCTACAGAGGGCTGCACCATGACCTTCTCCAATGAGAACTACACCGTGTGCAGCTGTACTCACCTCTCCACGTTCGCCTTGATTCTACAGATAGCAGAAGTAAACAGGACTTTATTGTATTGTTTGAAAATAGGATTGATGTATAAAGGAGTTAGTTTTGGTTTGGGTTCTAGAGATTTCCTGATGCTTTTTTCTTTTCTCGTCAGTACGAATAATTTACCATAGTAACTAATGTCCACTCTGCCCTGGGCCGGTATGATTCTTTGTTCCAAATTATATGATTTGAGTTTAACTCAGCTGAGAAAATTTAATAAGGAAAAATAATATATATTTAAAGCCAATACCAGTGATTTTTATTTTGATACAATACTAAGTAATACTATGACAAGTGTCCTGATATTAATTAGATACTGATACCAATGAGCTTTGTATTAAAATGGATTGAACCTCCTCTATTTGAAATAATTTTACCTTGGCATATACAGGTTATCATTAGTTATACTCCACCCTAGCTTAAACTGATTTAGCAATTAGTATCCAAGTATCCAAGTATCCAAGTATCCAAGTATCCATCCTTATGGCTATTCAAAACATCTTTTGAATAGCCATAAGTGCTCAAGATAGTGCATTTAAACAAGAAGCTGGAATCCATGAATATGTGCAGATAAACTAAAAACAGAAAACAAATGTCAATTATTTGAGAAATTTTAAGTATTGATATAGTGTTCATAAGAATCTATACTTTTCATTACCATGTCAGTATCAAAATACCAACATTTTGGTATTCATTTGTCCATCATTAGTAGAAAATAAATGTACATGTCTTATTTTTGGGTTCCCAACATGAAGGTGAAACTGGAAATCCAACATGTCTTCTCTGTATTTTCCCACAGCCCCCTCCTCAAAACGACTTCCTGGACTGGCTCAACAGGATCTGTGTCATTATCGGTCTGTTCTTCTTCGCTCTGGCGGTTCTGACCTTCCTCTTGTGCAGTTGGAACCCCAAAATCAACAACACTGCACGCCTCCACCTGTGTCTCAATTTAGGCTTATCCCATCTATTGATGCTGTGGAACGACCGCTATCTAGATGACGAGGTAGAAAGCTAACCATTGTTACCTAACACAGTATGTCCATTTGAGCACTAAACGTGTATGGACATATTGTGTTTGTGTCTGCTATATAGTTATAATCGATGACACCCGTGGATCATGTTATAATTTTGGTCATTTTAAATCACAATATTGATCTAAAAGGACTTGATAAAAGAAACAAGTCAGCTGAATTCCGCATTAGAAAACTGCAGTGCCCAATGGGAGCTGACGTCAGTGTAAAGCACAACACATCACAACAAAGAGCTGTCGACACCTCCTATGGATAGTTGCAGATCACGCTAGCAATTAGGAGATTTAAAAAAAAAAAATTTTATTTGTGCCAAAATGACTAACCAACGCTGCCAAATCATACACATTGGAGAATGAAGTACATACAGAGCAGAGGGCGTATACTGTTGACGGTGAAAACGTGGGTTGATCGAAGCAATGACGTCTTGAATACAGGAGAATGAAGATTAGTCAAATGTGCATGAATCACTCTGAATACAACTTGGAGAGGCTAAATGAGAAGGGGAAACAACTATAACATGGTTAAAGCTCTAAAAAGTTGATCTTACATAATAGGTCTGCTTTAAAAAACATGACAGAGCATTTTCTCTAGAGGGAGGTGAACGAACAAAACAGTTTGTATTCCATCTACTGTGTTGGTTAAGGTTAAGGGTTTTGCCCAAGGACACAATGACAGTATGCATTGCAGCAGTGTGGACTGAATTGTCAATCTTTGATTTAGAAGGCAGAAAATGTATTTGCAGCATTTTCACATGCCCCAAACATTTCAAGGACCTATATTCTGATAAAAGGTGGTGGAAAACATATTTTCATAAAGGAAACACATTTACAAAATTGGCTTTTTTGAGCTTTAACTATGTTATAAATTGTTCCCTCATCAAAAACTTAAATGAAGCTGTATTTTGCTTCATTGATGCTTGCTTGATGAGACTTGGTTTGAATTTTCCCAGGATTGTTGTGTCACAGGTGAAAACCCTGCAGTTTTTAAATCTCGTTCATTGCTACTGCATGTTTATATTGACATGTCAGGGCATGTTCCTTAATTAGATCACATTGGTTTTTTTTTCCTTATGGCAATTGTCTCTGTTGCCAAAATACTTAATTGAGTAAAATTTAAATGCTCAGATTACCTTCACTATGCAGCTAATTAACCTAAGCCACTGTGTTTTAGCTTAGTCCTAATGACCTCCCTCATGTATTCCTCCACAGCTGGCCTGCACAGTTATGGCTGGCCTCCTCCACTTCCTCATAGTAGCCAGTTTTGTGTGGATGCTATTGGAGGCGACACAGCTCTTCATGCTAGTACGCAAGCTAACTAAGGTACAAGTCATCAAGAGAGACGGCCTCCCCAAACCCGTGTTGTACATCGTGGGTTACGGGGTGCCATTGATCGTAGTGGGTGTTTCTGCGCTAGTGTATTCTGATGGATATGGGGCCGCTGGAGATGCGTAAGTGACCATATTAGCATAGCATTGACTGGTTAGCTTGTATATGCTAGACATGTAATATTTATTTTATTGTTGTTATGCATAACTTCATCCTAGGTGCTGGTTGTCAAAAACCAGGAATTTCAATTGGGCTCTGACAGGACCTGTGATTGCTGTACTTGCGGTAAGTGACTGAAAGTATACAAAATTACATTGTCTAAGTGAAAATAATTCCAAATTTGATTAAATATTCTCAAGTTTTGCTAAGATAAGTTTGAAAGGTTCAGTTACAGATGCAAAATGTAACTTTTCTGGTTGAGTCCATGGAGATGTTATCTGATGTTATTTCTTTCTTTCTGTATGTCGACCTGGTTGTATCATTGGCCTGGCGGTATCAGCTTGTCTTGGAGATAAATAAGATTAATGCCATTCTGTGGGACATTCCGACTTCGAACATTTAAGACTTCCCATTTAAGATGATGGCAAGCCCTCTGACAGAAAAGTGAATCTATGCCAGCCACACACTCAAGGATTTTTCAGTCTTAAACAATTTTTAAACGTGCGACAAAAAGCGCACACCACAGACATGCGGAGAATTGTGTGAGATTTTAAATCTTACGATCCCCCGAGCACAAAGACTGCAGCGGAATATGACAGGGAAGAGACCACACCCACAAGCTAAAAGTTGTGAGCGTACCTTGCATCAGTTGTTTCCTGTCTGCAGTAAAGCAACTCGTTTTGAGACTCCAAAATGTCCCATTGTTAAAAGATCAGAGCATTGTACTTCTACTTTAGCTGTAAGTCAATGAGAATGCTACAGTTTAACTTTACAACTTTACGAGAAATGAGGAATAAAGTAACCTGATTATTCCCGCTGTTACTGTAGTGCTACTGGTGTTTTATGGTTACAATATGAAAGAGCAGCTCAGAATCGCACACCATACACATGAGGAGTGCATCTGATTCAGAAGCAAATCAGGTCCTATATTATCCTGTGGTGCGTGGTGGCCTTAAGTAAACTAAGTACATCAAAGCCTTGGTATTTTCTTTAGTATAAGAGAGTCTGTCAATCATGTCATGCAGTTTAAAATAGTGTCAGAAGATGGTGCTAGACTTGTATCTGCTCACAAGTGGAAACAAAAGCAGTCTGTAACCTGCTAAAATCAAAGTTTGCTAAACTTCTTACGCTGATTAACGGAGGCAATTTGAGACCACACACAAAACTACACGCTACTACTACTCTTGATGAGAAAACATCTTAACAACATGGCACAAAAAACACATTTTGCATAGTATTTAACATTGATCCTGATGCAATATTATGATATCTCATTATAATATCCTTTCCACTCCCCTTGAGCTTTTTTTTTTTAAGGCAAATGGCTTCAATGGCTCTGCAGGTCAGTTGTTAGTAATTATAATATCTTTTTTTCAGCTTAACTGCACATTGTTTGGTGCTACATTGTGGAGCCTGAGAACCACCTTGGCCAACATGAAGAGTGGGGCCTCGGATTCTAAAGATGCAAGGTAAATGCAGGAAAAATACACAAGTCGTGTTCAAGACATTCTGGAATTTGATATAATAATTTCAGACGAAATAGGGCAGAGGAAAATACAACTCTATGAGCATTTCATTGTTTGTGAATGAAAAATCCAAACAAATCCACAAATGGGGTACCTTGTCACAAACTTGCCATATTAAGGACTTAAATTAATTTCAAATGAGAACAATTACATCTTTGTGATTAAATAATGCCACCACTTTTTGAACCTTGTGAAAAAATGTTGAACTTCAGTCAGTTTTTGTTTCATGTGAATTTTCCCAGTAACTACAGAAATATTGACCATAGGGCAGGTCAAAACATCTGCATTTTGAACTTAAATGGCAAATTCTACCATATTAAGCTGCCCTGATCCTCAACCCAAATTATTGATATTAAAAGAATTTGAAATTAAAATGCTATATTTTATTGTTGTCCAATTCCTTGACCCAAAATGCCTCTGGCTTTATAGATTAGTGTTGTTCAAGATCGTGGCCCAGTTTGTCATTCTGGGCTGTACCTGGATCTTGGGTCTGTACCAGTCAAACCTTTTCTTCCAAGTTGTCTTCATAATCCTGAACTCACAACAGGGGACTTTCCTCTTCATAGTTCATTGTGTGCTCAACAAAGAGGTAAGTCTCAGTATGTTTATCTGATCTGATGGACACTGCAGGTGAATAGGCCCTTTTATTTCTATCAAGTTGATACTAATACTTCTTCTGATCAATTTGTTTTGTTGTTTGTTTTCACTCATTCAAGTCATTTAAAATGTCTAATAACATATCTGAACAGAACCGCCTTTAAAATGATTTGTCCATCTAATCTTTAAAGGTCCTATATTACACAAATTTGACTCTTGTGAACTTTAAGCCATGTTGGAATGTTGTTACCTCCTCCTGGAGTTGTGTTTTGTTTCATTCACACATGTTTGAGTAATCCTGGTTTATTATTCTGTCTACATCTCTAAAGCTCAAAATGCTCTGTTCTTTTCAAGTTAACACCTACTTTTTACAGTTTGTTGAGAAGAACTCACTCTAAATATGGGGGTTTGTGCATTAAACGTGTGAATAAAACAAAACACAATTGCAGGTATGTTTTTGATGAGGAAATAACATTATAACATAGATTTTAAAAAATCCTAAAAAAAAAAAAAAAAGTCACATAATATTGACTGAAACCTTTAGTTTTTTATTGTTTATTTATTTATTTTTTATCTAAACCCCCACAAATTTCTCGTTGATTCTTTCCTTTGCTTGTATGCAAAGGAAATGTAAAGATGCTCTATGCAAATTTTACAGAGGGGGGTCAGCTTCCTGTTTGTCTTCATGGATGTCATTGCTTTACCTGAAATGTTCCTAGGCCTGTCACAATAACAAATTTTGAAGCACTAAATATTGATACAGAGAAATATTGTGATAAATTACAATATTGAAACTAACCCAAAGCAGTAAACAATCCCAGTAAACCTATTTTTAAATATACTGTATCATTAAAAGGCCTGAGCTGCAACAAAATGAACTAATAATCAGCCTTAGAAGTTCAAATCTTACATTATTACATAAAAATGGCAAAAATCTCCCCACTTTTGCAAAGAAATTGTATACGCGATAAATATTGCCCCCAAAATATATTGTTTATAAGTTGACATAATAATTATCGTCACAGACCTAAATGTTCCACAGTATGGCATTAAAGTAATCAATTTTGTAATGATGATAAATGTAATGCCATGCTGGGGAACATTCTGAGCAAACTACAGGTATGTACCGGGCCCTCCACCAGAAAAGTTACACACTGCACCTTTAGAATTCTGCCTTTGCTTAAATATTATCAAAACAAAGAGTCCTAAAGCTTAAAAAAAGTTTTGTGGTTATGTCTTTATTTGAGTTTTCATATTTGTGAATTGTATTTTAGATTCGAGAAGAGTACATCAAATGGCTGAACTGCTCATTCAAGAACAGGGAGGTGGACGATGAGGTGGTGAGTGAATGTGCTGTTGATCCTGATGTATTACTGTGTAGTGTGTATCTAACTGTTATTGTCCTACTCTGCCCTATAGAAAGATGTGCCGTCTGTGTCCGAAGATTTGGACAAGACCAAATAAGGAGCAGATGAACTATAAAATAAATGAAATAAAACCTGTAAACCCCATTATGATAAGATATGAATACATACATTTATGTAGTGTCACTGAACGCTGTAAAGCCATTTCTGTTTTGTAGTCTCACCATAGTCCTATGTGAACATTTGTTCATATATTGTATATTGCTAAAGCATTACATACGGACAAAAAATTTCCATTCAGATGCATTTATTATATTGTATTTATTGTAATAAAGGCAGTTAAAATGCACAAGCTAATGCACTTTTTTCATTATTAATAGATAATTACCAAAATTTGGGCTGGTATTAAACGACACACATTTTTCTGAGCTTCCCCCTTAACATTATAGGGTAGAAGTCAGAACTATAAATTTACATATTTAAAATTTGAATGCACTATGTTTATTACACAGCATAGCATTAAATGTGTCTTTCTCCATGGAGACAGTCACCACCAGGCCAAGTTACTGGTCAGCTCTATGGTATTTTTGAGCAAAAAAACCCAAAACAAAACAAATGAATGCAGTATAGATACGTGTAATAGCATCCTCCCATTCCAGACAGTAACTAATAACATCTCCATGGAGGAAAAAATCCATAGTGCACCTATAATTAAAACAACAGATTATAAATAGCATTGATTATTTAATTTAGACTAGCTTGCAACACCCTTTTCCTGAAAAGGTATGGACAATAAAATCATTGTCATATTTATTTTTATTTATATTTTAAAGAAAGGAAGAAAAAAAACAATTTGTACAATTGCAATAAATGACATGCTGTCCAATTTTATGTTTGCCAAATAAATGTCTAATATTAATTACTCACAGTGGGTAGAGTAACCGAAAATTTTACTCAGCTAAGAGTAACGTTACTGCATAATAATATTACTCAAATAGAAGTGCAAAGTAGTGGTCCAAGAAGTTACTTAAGTATTTTGGGAAAACTGGGAAAACTACTATTCAAATAAGACTAAAAGAGTAACTGTCTGATTTATAATATGAAGTTAATGTCATTTTAAGGACATAACATTAAATACTTCAGAAAATCTGGTATTTTCAAAAGACAGACACAAAAATGAGAAAAACTAAATCATATCTGAAGGAGCGGTGCAAGAAATACAAATGTTCAAATTATTTCATATTGTCAACATAAAGCTTTTGTCACTTGGAGACATATTCATAGTGGAGTGGAGAAGGACTTGCTGTTACACTGTCAAATACATTACTCAAGTAGGAGTAAAAGTATCCTGCCAGAAAAGTAATCTGAAAAGTACAATTTCTTAAAAAAAATAAAATAAAATAAAATAATATAAAATAAAGTATTAAATAATTAAATGTAACTGAGTACCCACCTCTGATTACTATGAAGAAACAAAAATATAGGCCTCTCACAATAAAGGTAATGTTATGGCATCACCGCACCACAGAGGGCGGCACCGAGAGAAATGACATCACAAAGCGCTGAAGAAGATTTCCAACAGGGACGCTTCCGGTGCAAACATTTCACACATTTCGCTTGGTAATGCACGTTTTAAACTACAGATCGCCCTTTTCTGCTTTTAGTTTATAATTCACACTATGTATCTTTATGCAGACGAACGGTAAAAGCTATAAAGTACTTGCAGAATACCCCGAAAATGTTTGATAAGCCAATTGCTAAGTAGTCGGCTATCTATTTAAGCTAATATTGTGGAGGTGCATGGTTCGCATAATGCATGGGTATATTAAATGTTTTATGATATTTTTACGTAAGATTAGACCTTGTTCAGTCATAGTTTGACTTGTGTTGAGTGCACGGTAAAATCCCGTTTATTCTGGGTCTATTGTTTGGTTTTGGTTAAGTCTTAGTTTGGACCCGGTGCAGTTCTGGTTTAGTTATTATTAGATTCTGGTTTAGTACTGGTTCATTCTTGATTTAGTTCTGGTAGCCTATTGATTTCGTCCTGATCCAGTCATACTGGCTCGGTCTTGGTTTAATACTGGTTCAGTCTTAGTTCAATCCTGTTTTAGCACTGTTTTATTCATATTTTAGTTTTCGTTTAGTCCTGCTTCAGTCCTGCTTCAGTCCTGATTTGGTCATGGTTAACTCCTGGTTTAGCCCTTGTGTTAGTCCTGGTTTAGTCCTTGTTTAGACCCACTTTAGTCCTGTTTGTGTTAAAATGAATTATACATAAATTACTATGTTTTTTCTTTCTTCTCCAGTAATTTATTTTTGGATGAGACTTTGGGTAAGAAAAGTTAAGCCTGCAGTAACCAGCCATGACATCACTAGTAAGTACAACCTACCTCAAGATTAAAGTAATATGCAAAACTCAATACCTCAAAATTCTTGGTCTTCTCCAGATATTCTCAAATAGACAATAATGTTTCACTCAATCAGAAATGTTTTTAAAATGTAAAAAACAAATTCTGTATGTAAAATTGACTGTACAATAAGTGAAAAGACTAAATTACAGGCCTAATATTAAAATTTTGCTCACAGGGCAGCAGCAGTTCTTCTGGCACGGAGTACATAGTGCGTGTGCCCAAGTGAGTTGCTTGCTTTTTAAACTTTTATATCACCATAATGTGTCATTTCTTTCTTGCCTAATCATTGTAATGTGTTTTTGTTTTCAGAAATACCACTAAAAAGTACAACATTATGGCGTTCAATGCAGGAGACAAAGTGGCTTGTTCAACATGGACACAGGTTGGTGCTATAGTTTGTTTAGTTGAAGGTGCATTGTATAACTTTTCTAGTGTAGGGTCTGCCACCTGCTCGTCCTCAGGCCTTTAATTACATTTGCATGGATGTAATTGAAATTTAGTAGTTTAATTGGCATTGTGGCTTATCGATTTGTTCTTATTATTTTTCCTCAAAAATAAATGCATTTTTGCAACATGAACATCAATGAAAACTCTCACATGGGGGTATAGTATCGACCAGCCTGGCAGTTGTGATTCAGGGTTAGAATTAGATTTTTATCTTGTTTCACAATAATCCTTGGTTTCAAGATTTAAAAAAAAAAAATCATTCAGTTACATTTTCCATTAAACCTATATAAATTGAAGTCAAAATAAAATTGCTATTTGAATGGTTATATCAAGGAAACTAGTATATAGTTACATGCACTTACACTCTGAATTTTGAATCTTCTTGAATTTAAAAACTGATCGCAATATTTGTCCGAAAAATTACAATTACATATTTTTCCAATCAACTTCATTCCCAGGCTCGTATGGAACGCGACATGAGTGCGCGGCGTATTTATGGAGAAGAGGAGACGGCCGAGGGAGCAGCGGGCAGTGAATTTGGGAAAAAACAGAGGGAGGAGGCACGGAGGAAGAAATTTGGAATTGTCACCAAAGAGTTTAAAGTAGAAGACCAGCCCTGGATCCTCAAAGTCAATGGGAAAGCGGGTAAGAGGTGAGTAAAAACGTGCATTTACAGTTTTTATACATTTTATTTTCGGATTTGTCATGAGTAAAAATGCAAGTGGAAAAGCAATTAGGCTAAAATATGACTTGAACTTTACTACAACTTAAGATAAATTTGTGGGCCCTAAAATGGATTTAAAAAAATAAATATTGGCAAATCCGGCAATCGCCAGTTATTGACCACAGCAGCATAGATATTGGCTCAAAACATCCTTATTGAACCATCCCCACATTTTATAACCAGATTTTATCGTTTGTGCTGGGTGGGGTTTCCATGTTCTCCTCGTGTCTCTGTGGGTTTCCTTTGGGTACTCCTCTTTCCACCTCGAACTAAAGCAAAATAGTCTAATCCTTCAGCCTTGTCATCCTTCTGGTTACCCAGAAACCATAGTTGAGGCATGAGTTTAATGCAGATGATCAGTGGTTTGAAGACTGAAGATTTTTGCTACGTGTACATTAAAGAGCATGTTTGCTTTTTTCATTATGATGGTGTTTATTGCACTGGAAAAGGAAATGTTGTTCCTTTGGCTATAATCTTCAACAGTATGGCATAAAACTTTTCCGAATTATGGTTTTAACTTGCTGTTTCCATGAGATCATGCAGTTGATGTACCACCTTTAGAAAGTTGCATACTGTACCTTTTAAACATACGTTATCCAAACCTTTAGCCATAGTATCTTAGTTATTATATGTTTGGATTGGGAGAATCTTTGATTGGT
>KN476408.1:0-14252 GCA_000787095.1 Periophthalmodon schlosseri
GTTTTGATTTGTTGTATTGTTATTTTAATGTCTTTCCTATTCTGTAAAGCACTTTGAATTTCTTGTGTACGAATTGTGCTGTACAAATAAACTTGCCTTGCCTTAGTCCTCTAGACCCCGCCCCCTCCATTCTCTCCTTAAGTCCTCCAGACCCTACCCCTCCTTACACTCCCTTTTAGTCCTCCAGACAACGCCCCTCCTCCCCCCTCAATTTCCCCTTTAGTTTACATAATGGTTTATAATATTACAGTCAGAAATAAAAAGTACCCGTATTAGTACTCATGTTATTATACCTTTTATACATATTTTCTAGTTTGGGGAAGATCGTGGAGTCGGCTGATGATCGTTCTATGGGCCATCCTATGACCTTTCAACCAGAGCCCAAAAGGTAATCACACTTTTATTATTTACTGAGAGAGGTATATCTTTCAGATGGTGATAGGTGCCATATATTTATGACAAGCAAAATGAATTCACTTGGAGTTGGTTCATGTCAGGGTCAGCTCTGTGTAGTGAAGGAGGATTCACACCAATGAGACGCTCAAAGCGGTCAGTCGGTCAGGGGGACGTGTCTCTTCATGTCTAGGCTTCTCTCTCCTGTTCATGGTCTATATAATGGTTTACAATATTAGTGTCAGGAATAAAAAAAAACAAAACACTCATATTAATATTTTAATTGTCCTCCAAACCCCGCCCCTCCTCCCCCTCACTCTTCCCTTTTATTCCTCCAGACCCCGCCCCCCCTCACTCGTCCAGTTAGTCCTCCAGACTCTGCCCCTCCTTCCCCCTCAATTTCCCCTTTAGTCCTCCAGACTCTTCATGTCTAGGCTTCTCTCTCCTGTTCATGGTCCATATAATGGTTTATAATATCAGTTTCAGAAATAAAAAGTACTCATTAATATCCCTTTTATACATATTTTCTAGTTTGGGGAAGATCGTGGAGTCGGCTGATGATCGGTCTATGGGCCATCCTATGACCTTTCAACCAGAGCCCAAAAGGTAATCACACTTTTATTATTTACTGAGAGAGGTATATCTTTCAGATGGTGATAGGTGCCATATATTTATGACAAGCAAAATGAATTCACTTGGAGTTGGTTCATGTCAGGGTCAGCTCTGTGTAGTGAAGGAGGATTCACACCAATGAGACGCTCAAAGCGGTCAGTCGGTCAGGGGGACGTGTCTCTTCATGTCTAGGCTTCTCTCTCCTGTTCATGGTCTATATAATGGTTTACAATATTAGTGTCAGGAATAAAAAAAATACTAATTAATATCCCTTTTATACATACTTTCTAGTTTGGGGAAGATCGTGGAGTCGGCTGATGATCGTTCTATGGGCCATCCTATGACCTTTCAACCAGAGCCCAAAAGGTAATCACACTTTTATTATTTACTTAGAGAGAGGTACATTTCTTAGATGGTGATAGGTGGCGCTACTGGCTAAACTGTACAGATATTATTTTCTGTAAATAAACTTGTCAACTCTATTATTAAGTCTGTCAAATCCGGAATGATCTCTCTGTTTTTCTATACAGGTTTATGTCAGTCTGGTCCCACGTCCTCTGTTGTGTCTCAAGCCTGGTCAAACGTGATCGTCCAATCAGATCCGTTTTTTTCAGTGACACGTGAAACAAAGGAGCTCATTGGTCACCTATGATTTACCATTGATTCTGCAGAAATCTGTCATGTTTTTCAGCCCCCTGTGATATTTTTTCCTTTATTATTTCCAATAATGACAGACCATGTCTGTCCCCAATTGTCTCCAATTGGCTAATCCTGTATAAAGGTCTGTCACGATATCAATAAAAAAAATATTAAAACTAGAGATTGGCTTCACAAACTAACAAACTAAAATCGTATGGCTTGAAACATTTTCTGAAGCTTTTGTGAAAACATAATTTCACTTTTGTTTATTCGCTCTGACAGAAAAAGCAATAAACTTAAAGTGTTGTGTTCCACGTGGCTAGGCCCAGTAATTACATATTAACCATAAACAGACCAACACATCTGGAATCTGACAGTTACACAGCAAAGTCCACCTGAGGATTCTGCCCTGTCTCCAGCTCCATGTTTAACTATAGGGATATAGACTATGGCTAAGCTGTCGGCCCATGGAGCCTTTTAACCCAGAGCTGTCAATGACTGTATCACACTGTGGGTCAACTGTAAGTCTGTAAACACAATATTTGAATAAATATCTTCTGTTTCTTGCAGACCCCAGCTTCCATTTTGTTGCGTTTGTGAAGAGACTTTTGATGAAGACCCCTTGTATTTGACGTGTTCTCATGTGGCCTGTACTCGCTGTGTAATGAAGGACACAAAGATCTACTGCCCTCAGTGTGGCACCGAACGTAAACTTACACCAACTCCACAGGCTCTCAGACTCCTGACAGGTGAGTCCAGTGTAGGTCTCACCTAGGCCCATCTGTCAACCACATCTGACCTCGGGCTCAAGTGGTTACTTATGGTACTGCAGCAAACACTGACTAATCTTTTTGTGTATTTCCAGGGGACAGTAAACTCTTTGACTTAATTGAGAAACTGAAGAATGAGATGCTCAACAGGTTTTCTACGACGACGGAAGGAAATGGAGATGAGAGGAGTCCCCTGAACCACATCTACACTTCACTGTCCATCAACTTTGGCAGGACAGAGGTTGTCCCAGAGCACTACTCCAAACACATGATGCTGAAAAAGCAGGATTCTCGAGAAGAAGTTCAAATCAGTGACCTTTTCCATAGTTCACCAATGAAGACCAGAACTGTCCTGACAAACGGCGTGGCCGGAATCGGAAAATCTTTTTGTGTCCAAAAGTTCATTGTGGACTGGGCTGAAGGCATTGTTCAAAAAGATGCTCATTTTGTTTTCTGTTTGGCTTTTCGAGAGCTTAATCTGGTTAAAAATGACACAAGTCTGCTCCAGCTCCTGACTGACTTCCACCCCGCTCTGAGCGGCATAGACCCACAGGTCTTAGACGGCACTAAAGTGATCCTGATCCTAGATGGTTTTGATGAAAGCCGGTTTGACCTGGACTTCAGAAACACAGAGCGAGTCACGTCACTCCAGGGCGTCACTTCTGTGTCCAGCCTCATGTTGAACCTGATCCAGGGAAACCTCCTCCCTACAGCCCATCTCTGGATCACCTCTCGGCCTGCGGCTGCTCATCAGATCCCCGGAGAGTTCATCCACTCAGCCACTGAGATTCAAGGCTTCAACGATCTCCAAAAGGAAGAATATTTCAAGAAGAAGTTCAAGAATAAACCAAATCTCGCTAACATGGTGATTTCTCACGTGAAGTCGTCACAGACGCTGGACTTGTTGTGCCAGATCCCCGTCTTTTGCTGCATGTCCTCTGTTTTATTTGAGGAGGTCTATGGAGGAGAGGAGCAAACTGCAGCTCCTCAGACCCTCACTGAGATGATGGCAGCATTTGTGTCTGTTCAAACCAAGCGCAGCAGCAGAAAATATGACAAGAACCCAGAGAAAGACAGAACCAAACTTCTAAAAGCTAAAAGAGAGCTCCTTCTTAAAGTCGGCAAACTGGCCTTCATCCACCTGCTAAAGAACAGCCTGATCTTTTATGAAGAAGATCTACAACAGTGTGGACTCAACCCCAAAAAGGCCACAGTCAAATCTGGGTTTTTCAGCTCCATTCTCCAACAAGAGCATCTGTTTTTACAGCAGAAAGTGTATTTCTTTGTGCACCTGACCGTACAAGAGTTCTTCGCTGCTCTTTATGTTTACGACAGTTTTACCACCGACAAACCCTGGGCTCCAGAGCTGAGCACCTTCGTGGGTCTAGAGTCACCAGAGTCCTCCTCCAGACCCCCAGTGTTTGACCTTTTAAAGATGGCCGTCGACAAAGTGTTGGAGAGGAACAGTGGTCACTTGTTCTTCTTCCAGCGTTTCCTTCTCGGTCTTGTTCTTGAATCAAATCAGAGATTTATTCCTGAATTACTGCTCCCTCTAGACTCAAGTCAAGACACAGTTAAAAAAATGTTGAGTCACCTCAAAACCATTCGACGCAAAACCATCTCCCCAGACGCCTGCATCAACCTGTTTCAAACCATGGTGGAGATGGGAGACTCCAGGATCATTGAAGAGATTCAGGAGTATTTAAAGTCAGAGGACAGAGCTCGGGTGCAGCTGACTCCTCTGCACTGCTCTGCTCTGGCCTTTACCATGCTGGTTTCTAAGAGTGTCCTGGAGGAACTCGAACTAAAGAGCTACAACATGTCAGAGGAGGGACGACGGAGGCTCATCGCGGCTGTCAGGAGCTGCAGGAAAGCCAAGTAAGTACAAAAGTCAAAACAGCCTTGATTATCCCTAACAGTCCCACAGTAACGCTCATAAGTGTTGATGTCTCTGCAGCCTGTCGGACTGCAGAGTGACTGAGGCTTTGTTGAAGCCTCTCTCTTCAGCTCTGATGTTTCCACACTCGTCTCTGAGAGCTCTGGATCTGACCAACAGTAACCTGCAGGACTCTGGAGTGGAGCTGCTCTGTGAGGGGCTGAGCAGTCCAGCCTGCAGACTCACAATACTCAGGTAGTATATAACTGCACTATTACTATTCACACCAAACCTGCATCTCCTCATAATGGTCGTGTCCAGGTTGTCCGGTTGCTTAGTGACAGACAAAGGGTGTGGTTTTCTGGTCTCGGCTCTAAAATCAAACCCGTCCCATCTGAAGGAGCTGGACCTCAGTTATAACCACCTGGAGTCAGGAGTAAAAGCCCTGACCAAACTAAAGAGTGACCCTCAGTTTAACCACCTCCAGTTTGAGTAAGTCTCACAAATATCCCATCAACCTCTGAGGACCTGGGACTGTTTAACAATGTAAATGTTGTTTTGTTTGCAGTGTATCTAATGGTGGAAGTCACAGACTGATCCCAGGACTGAAGAAATGTAAGACAACGTAGATGTATTAAGACTTATTATTAATGTTTTTATCACTTAAGTCATGATGTACATACTGAACTTGTTCACACAACACAGTAGCTCTATGAAGCTGCTGCGTGGTTACGTGAACATCAGTCATACTAACGCACAATCAGTTGACTGGCGAATTTATTTCCAAACTTCCAGACCCTACACAAACAGAACCACACGAGCCCTTCCTTGGTGCTATAGGCAGTGGTCTTTTCTTTGGATAAATGTACCGTGAGGATGATGTGCGCTGGTGGCAGAGAAACTTTTATTTGTTTATTTTTTTTCATTTATTTGATTGGGAAAATGCATGTTAAAGAACAGACATGATTCAACATGAAAGTAAACACACCGGATTATAACCAAAGGCTAATTTCCATCCGTTCTCCCAAGGGCTGAGGTCACAAAAGGGTCAAAATAAAAATTGCACACTACAGTCATTGCACAGTTCCCATTATTGCACCATACAAAATATTTTATAACTTCTTTCTGAGCGGCCCTCAGACGGACCAAGGCCCACCTGCAGAGGCAGGGGAGGTGTCAGTGATATGAAGGTCCAGTTTTCCTCGTCAGACGAAGGTTTCAAACAGTAAGCTCTGCTCCAAGGGTCTTATTGACCAATTCAAAGACCACCTTTCCAAAGTGCTCTCGGAGTGGTCGTTTAATACAGTCCAAAGTGCAGCTGTCGTCTTCACACTGGCCCAACCATCGCTCTCGGAGCAAAGGCTCTTTTACGTGCACCTCACTAGTGTCAGTGTGAAACCACCTTTCACAGGTAGATCAGAAATGTGATTTTATTTATCTCCACAGATCTGTCTGACCTCACCTGGGACAGGGCCTGTGTAGGGGTGCAGTTTTCAGAGGAGCAGAGGACAGCGTCCCGCTCTGAGGAGGGCCCAGACTCGGTGCTGGTGCGGGGAGCGCAGGGGCTGAGCGGCCGCTGTTACTGGGAGATGGAGGCCTCTGAACCGTTCAACATTGGAGTGACCTACTGGAGCAGAGAGCTGGGGGACGCAGAGTTTAGGCTGGGACAAAACCAGAAGTCCTGGAGTTTTGTTTGTTCTGAAGAGGGCTGCTACGGTTTCCACGACAACAAGAGCTTCCCGGTCTCCTCTGCCCTCCGCTCACGCTCCAGTCGACTGGCCGTTTATCTTGACCACACGTCCGGGGTCCTCTCCTTCTACAGAGTCACTGCAGACAGTCAAACACATCTCTACACTTTCAGAGAGAAATTCAATGATATTCTGTTTGCTGCTGCTGAGCTGAAGATGAAGACCTTTGCCAAATTTTACCACAACCAGAGGGGACGAGAAAAGCCTTTAACCTGAGAAATCAAAGATTCAAGAGTCTGTGAAGGTGTAAAGGTGATAGAGCCACTGCCTCAGCTCCAGCCAGTGCATGGGCCCTTGTGTGGTTACAGGGCCAGTGTAGCATTTTGGACATTTTTTTTTCCAATCTCATTAAAAATGTTCAAATGGAAAGTGTTAAAAATGAGACTACGCTAAAAAAATACACATTATGTGATATAACTCACTACAGAGTTCTAACAATAGACATTTATAGACGTGATCCTGCCTCTCGTTGCTACAACTCGATGACTCTGGGCCGATGCTCCCGGAGTTACGTCGAATCAAATGCTCCCTCACAGACGAATGAATGAAGCCAGTCCCATGTTATATATGTATAAGTATAGAACATGTTTATTTCATGAAATGTACATCATTTATCTGCTCTCCTCACAGTCACATGTAAAAGACGAGGTCTAGTGTCACTAGATGTTCACCAGACGCACACAAGTTCACAAATCTCAAGTGAATGTGTATTAGCCGTTAGCTCTCATGACATTTTTGCACCAGTTATGATCTAAAATAAAACTAATAAACAGTTACTTCTAACGAGGCTCTGACCTCTCAGAATGTGGTGATGGGTTGGTACCAGCCGACACCCTCTGGATTATTCATAATTTGCGATTTTTGTGGGCTAATGCTAAAGGCTGTAAGAAAAAATACAGGGGACTGGCTCCCGTGTTCCAAATCTTCCTGGACTAGGCGAGTTGCTAAGTGGACGTTAGCATTAGCATCAAACGTCACGTCTGCTAATTACATGTGTATGGTTCTAACCACATTTAAACTATTTTTAAACTTGCGGCGACATGGAGGGGTCCACGCTCCACTATTGATACTTTGCAGTGGCATCATGCTGGGGTTCTGCATATATGTCTATAACGGAATATTCAGCAGTTACCGTGGTGACACAGTGCGCACATTAGCAAACGTGTGAAATATGTTTTTAGAGTCTGAAAACTCCAAATACAATACAAAATGGATTTCAAGAGCATCAGGAGCCTGTGATCAGTACGAGCTCATGGTCCTGTTTAGGAATTTGATTTTTAACAAAAAGCAGGGAGTGACTGACTGAAAAACTGTTGGCTAATGCTAGCTAGCTTGTGACTGTAATGTTATTTGAGAGGGACTTGTTTAACAGCATAAATCAGCTCACCTGTTGTAGGTCCAACTAAGTCAGTTCTTTCTGGTCAGATTGTGTTAGAACAAAACTCAGATAAAGTCTAATTTGAGTAACAGAGCTTCAGACAGAGCAGTGCTTCCAGTTAGCATCACACCCCCAGAGAATGTTGCTGACATCAGCTGCGAAGTATAAATTAAAAGGCTTTAAATTAACATTACCCTTTTTCTAGGGCTGAGTGATATGACAAAATAATTCATCACAATATTTTCAAATATCATTCATGTTTTTGGCACAGTTTTATTTTGTCTTTATTTTTGCGAAATAAAAACCCCAGGATCACGTAGAGGGTTAACACGAACATTTAAGACCAAAATGACGAGTCTGACAGCAGCAGGTACAGAGAGAGGGGACAAGGTTTTTACAGAGAAAAATCTGCAACCAAAGCTCGAAGGAACCACTTTGCGCCCATGACCACTTCCTGTTTGGAATGCAGTGGCTAGCGGCTTAGCTACGTCCATTTATATAAACAGTCTATGGCTAAAAATCAGTAAATCTTGGCGGATCAGGCAGTGGACAGGGAGCTGCGGGTGGATGTCACTGACAACATGTTCATTTCCTGCGGGGCTATATATGTACATATTTATAACCATGACATTCTTTAGAGACTAGAAATATATTTTACTAGATAAAAGTATTTCAATGATTTACTTTACTACTGCTTTACTAAATTAGCACACCAATATATAAGCTGTTTATTCTACGCTGGCCTCAGATGAACTTGTTCATATCTTTTTGTTGGGTTTTTGCACTGTACACAACATGGCTGATAACATTTCAACACTTTATACAGTCTCTTTGGATGTTCCACAGTTTTTTGTTAAAGACACACTTTGTAACTTTTCTGGTAGAGGGTTAATCGCATCAAGTTTTATGGCATTTTGTTGAACACGCCAAACTAACAACATCACATGGACAGGAGAAAGTTTCAGGCTCTGACTTGTTTGACATTATTAAACACCTGATTTGGCTTTTTCTTTTTACAAATAACTGAATCTACTGTTTGTGATATTGTGTTATTTTGGTTTGGTTATTTTGGCCCTTAGCAACACTGTCAACCAAACCCGTTGCTAACGCTAGCGGGAGCGACAAAGAAGGCACCGGATTTGGCTGTTATTAATGGTCATATCTTGATTTACGGACTTACTGGCGAAATAAAAATACCAGGGTCATGTAGAGCGAGTAAATACGAACATTTAAGACCAAAATGGCGAGGTTCACTGCAGCAGTGTCAGAGAGAGCGGCCGCAGTCGTTCAGGCAGTGGACAGGGAGCTGCGGGTGGATGTCACTCATGCTTCTTGTTGGACTTTATATATGTACATATTTATAACCATGACATTTTCAAGAGACTAGAAATGTGTAGAAGAAATACTTAAATGAACTTGTTCATAGCTTTTTGTTGGGTCTTTGCACTGTGTGGTACATTACTGTTCTGCATTTCAACACTTTATACAGTTTCTGTGAATATTCTAGTCTTTAAAGACACACTGTGTAACTTTTCTGGTAGAAGGTTAGTCACCTGCTTGTCTCCACGGAGATCGAAGGTTAGAAGGACAGAAGGTTTCGGACCCTCTACCTAAAACCTTACATAGTGCCCCTTTAAGATAACTGTGTGACAACAGACAAGACCTTTTCAAAATAAAAGCATTATAATAAAATAAAAAAAGCTCTAAAAGCATTAAAAGCTTTAGTTCAGACTTGTCCTGGTTTGATTCTGGTGTGAGTTTCTTTTTTTGATCTGAGGTGGGTAGAGGAGCCACAAATAGGACTCAAGTAAGAGAAAAATGTACTCGAGTAAGAGTAATGTTACTTCAAAATAATATTACTCAAGCAGAAGTACAAAGTAATGGTACAAGAAATGACTCGAGTAAAAAAGTATGTGGGAAAAGTACTACTGAAGTAAGATAATGTAATGTTTATAAAAACTATTGTGTAAATTGTCTTGTTACTTTCATATTTAATCATGATGAAGTATAACTGTTTTTATCTTCTGGGAGCGGAGTAAAAGTATGCAGCTAGAAAAGTACTCTGAAAAGTTAGTAAATGTAACTGAGTAAATGTAAACGAGCACTACCCACCTGGTCTAGTTTAGTTTAGTTCCAGGTTTTGTTTCAGTTAAGTCCAAATTTAAAGGCAGTATGAAATAAAGCACTTACATTATACTTTTAAATTCTTTCATTGTTATATTTGAACATGATCAAACAGCTCGTCTCATTTGTCTTTTTTTTTTTGAAAGAGCTGATTTTACTGTTTCTGCTCTTCTTGTGTATTGTTCCATCCATGTTATATAATCTGCTTGTTGTTGTTGTTTTCATGCTAATAATTAACATACACTTGGTAGTTGCTGTTCATTCAAAAGTATTTACCACTGGACAGTGAATAGTTTTGTTTCTGTGTCGACAAAAAGGACGAAATGTAAAAAAAAGCAGAATAAATAATGAAAGGCAGTTCTCTGGTTTGGTTTGTGTTTGTCTGAGCAGAGAAAGCACTTTATATGGTCGAGGATTTACTGTATGTGAGGAAAATAAGACAGATGTGAATGTTTAAGGAGAAGTACAAAGGAGTGTCCAAGAAATGACTCAAGTAAGAGGAAAAAAGTATTGGGAAAAGTACTACTCAAGTACTACTGATTTATAATTTAGAGTTAATGTAATTTGAAGGATAAAACGTGAAATAATAAACAAAAAATAAACAAAACTGATCCAAACTAAGTCAAATCTGAAGGAGCCACAAACACAAATGTTCAGATCATTTCATATTGTTACATAAAGCTCCAGTCACTTTAGACTCACTCACAGAGGGAAGAGGAACCACAACTTTTACTCGAGTAACAGTACTGCTACTTCAGTACAAACAGTACTCGAGTAGGAGTAAAAGTATGCAGCTAGAAAAGTACAGTTTATTATTATTATTCAGTTTATAATTAAATACTACCCAAGACTAAACCAAGACCAAACCAGGACCGAACCAGGACTAAACCAGGACTGAACCAGGACTGAACCAGGACTAAACCAGGACTAAACCAGGACGGGCAGCTGCAGATGTGTCCAGGGTTCAAGTCTGTAGGGCCAGAGTCCACTCCACTAAGGGACGGAGGAGGCTTGTCCACGGTAGAGGTCATCCTGGGCAGGTGTTGGGTCATCCTGGGCAGGTGTTGGGTCATCCTGGGCAGGTGTTGGGTCATCCTGGGCAGGTGTTGGGTCATCCTGGGCAGGTGTTGGGTCATCCTGGGCAGGTGTTGGGTCATCCTGGGCAGGTGTTGGGTCATCCTGGGCAGGTGTTGGGTCATCCTGGGCAGGTGTTGGGTCATCCAGACAGGTGTTGGGTCATCCAGACAGGTGTTGGGTCATCCAGACAGGTGTTGGGTCATCCAGACAGGTGTTGGGTCATCCAGACAGGTGTTGGGTCATCCAGACAGGTGTTGGGTCATCCAGACAGGTTGTTGAATGGATGGATGGATTTTTTGACCAAGAATTTGTGTAGCAGCCGTAAGCTTCTCTCTGTGACCTGAGCCGTCTGTGGTACAGACTGGCTCATAGGGAGGAGCCGTCAAACCGGCTTCAGCTTTTAATGCACATGAAGAGAAACGGGCGTCAACCAAAACACTCATTTAGTCTGTACCTCTATTATTATATTGGGTTTTGTTCTGTTTTCACAATGAATTATCTCTATATGAAAGGCAAGGGCAAAAAATGTTTACTGACGGTTATGCCTTGAGCAGAGAGGCTATGTTGTGTAAATGAGGAACAAAAAAACTCTACTTCCTGTTTCTGAAGACAGTCCCAGATGCGAACATCGTATTTGAAAACAGTCGTCTTAGGTCATGTTTTTGTGTTTGAGAATTGATAAGGAGAGTCCCTGCCTTAAGTGGAAGAGTTCAAGTGTCTCAGGGTCTTGTTCATGAAGGAGGATTTTGGTCTGGTCCTGGTTTAATCCTGGTTTAGTCCTGGTTTAGTCCTGGATTAGTCCTGGTTTAGTCCCGGTTTAGTCCTGGGTTAGTCCTGGTTTAGTCCCGGGTTAGTCCCGGTTTAGTCCCGGGTTAGTCCCGGGTTAGTCCCGGTTTAGTCCCGGGTTAGTCCCGGGTTAGTCCCGGTTTAGTCCCGGGTTAGTCCCGGGTTAGTCCCGGTTTAGTCCCGGGTTAGTCCCGGGTTAGTCCCGGTTTAGTCCCGGGTTAGTCCCGGGTTAGTCCCGGTTTAGTCCCGGGTTAGTCCCGGGTTAGTCCCGGTTTAGTCCCGGGTTAGTCCCGGGTTAGTCCCGGTTTAGTCCCGGGTTAGTCCCGGGTTAGTCCCGGTTTAGTCCCGGGTTAGTCCCGGGTTAGTCCCGGTTTAGTCCCGGTTTAGTCCCGGTTTAGTTCTGATTTAGTCCTGGTTTAGATCTCTGGTCCTGTCCTTACCTCTGGTCGACCCAGAGGACAAGATACAAGTGGATATAAGTGTTTAAGTCTCCTCCTCAGGGTGGCTGGGCGCTCCCTTAGAGACAGGGTGAGGAGCTCGGTCACACAGGAGGAGCTCGGAGAAGAGCCGCTGTTCCTTCACGTCGAGAGGAGCAGCTGAGGAGGCTCGAGCATCTGTTCAGGATGCCTCCTGGACGCCTCCCTAGGGAGGAGTTCCGGGCATGTCCCACCGGGAGGAGGCCCCGGGGAAGACCCAGGACACGCTGGAGGGACTCTGTCTCTCGACTGGCCTGGGAACGCCTTGGGGTCCCACTGGAGGAGCTGGAGGGAGTGGCGGGGGGGGGGAGGGGGGGGAACGCCTTGGGGTCCCACTGGAGGAGCTGGAGGAAGTGTCGGGTGGGGGAAGTGTGGGAGTCCCTGTTTAGACTGCTGCATAATACCTCCTCTTTACTGACCTTCAATTGCAGTACATAGTTTAGGTTTTAAACTAGTGACTAGGACTTTCGGCTCTTTTATGGGATCTGAATCTTTTGGATCCGTTCTTATCAAAGAGCCGTTCAAAAGACTGGCTCTTTTAATATTTATTCATATGACAGAAGCCAATGTGAGAAGTCATTTTATTTACTAACAGAGAGGAACGATCCAAGCCTCAGATGTGTTTAAACTGGTTCAAACTGAGAGTGGGAGAGAGTTCACCCTTTGAAATGATGAATAATCTAAATAAAACGTTGCACTAACATAATAATTATTTTTAAAACGGTTCTTGTGTTGATTCTTTGTTAATCAGGATAGAAATACATACAAAATTAGGAAGAAAAACATTTGGCTCTTTTCAAAACTGAGATCCAGTTCCAGCCGTGCACGTTAAGGAGCCGTTCAAAAGAGCCGAATCGTTCACAAACGTCACATCACTATTTTAAGCCGAAGGTTTGTCTTACAGCCTGTTCAGTCATGATTTAAATTAGCCTGTTTTTTATGTAAATTATGCCTCTAACAGCCCCATAGACCTATGATAATCACAATCGAGGCTGAACAAAAGGTTATAAAACCTTATAAAACACAAAGAACAACTGCCTAAGATCCATAACTCCTGTAAAAACAGTTGTGCAAACAGTTTGCTCAAACATTTCAAACATTTATCTGTTAAGTGCCTCACAAAATATGTTTACAGAAGGTGCACAGGGATGATGTGGCTTTGGGCCGTCACAAAAGTAAAGAAACGCTAGAGCACCCTCTGCTGGCGAACATAGAAATGACATCCTGACGTGTGCATGCTTGGAATGTTCCGCAGTATGGCATTAAACGTGCATTCACCCAATTACAGGTTTGGTTATTGGTGAAATTACCTTTAAAATCATGCATTGTTTCTGTGAGCAGGGAGGGACAGGGTCGCCTCTCCACGGATCTGACCTCACTTGGCCTGATGACGTCACCTGCTGGTCTCCATGGAGCTAAAATATTTAAAGAGAGGGTATTGTGCAAAATTTTTGTTTAGCTTTCTCCCATGTTCTAACACTGTTCCTCAGCAAAAACATGAAGAGGTTTTAGATCATCTGTGCATGTTTGAGTAATCTAGCGATCTCCCCCGGGCCCTATTACAGCTTCTGTGCACAGAATCTTGGGCAGAAGCATGAAGCTGTAAGATTCTGTACGAGGCTCCGCCCACAAGCCTACGTCACCCATGCTCCACACGACAATCCTCCATAAATCTACAAAAACATGACAAAACTGTAACAGCGACTGGACAAACCTGATGTGATGTGCAGTAGTTTCATTAGTGGGATGAGCTGATTGTGATAGAGCTCTGAAGGGGGAGGGGCTTAGCACAGAGAGCAAAGGGAGGGGGAGGGGCTTAGCACAGAGAGCAAAGGGAGGGGGAGGGGCTTAGCACAGAGAGCAAAGGGAGGGGGAGGGGCTTAGCACAGAGAGCAAAGGGAGGGGGAGGGGCTTAGCACAGAGAGCAATGGGAGGGAGGAGTCAGACCATCAAAAATGAAAGTGAAACTTATAAAATATGTTAATACGTTGTTTTGGGCAAATATAACATTTTCAAAACAATAAAAAGTAACATGGTGATTTAAATATGTTACGTGTTACAGTTAATACCCCATAGAAGTCAAATACCTCCTCTTTAATACCCCATAGACATGTAATACCTCCTCTTTAATACCCCATAGACATGTAATACCTCCTCTTTAATACCCCATAGACGTGTAATGCCCCCTGTCTGTCTGTCTGCCGCTCATGTCGGTGCTTTTAGACTAGTGCAGAACTTAAGGAAATTTACGAGCCCAACATCAGGGACGCAGCTCCACAAAGCGTCAGTGTCAGCGGCCGCTGCAGCCAAACAAAGCCGAGGACAGCGCGTCGAGGGCGGGGCTTGTGAAGGAGGAAGAGTCGCTCCCCTCCG
>KN476409.1:0-11188 GCA_000787095.1 Periophthalmodon schlosseri
AAAAAGGTTTATTCTTTGGAATGCATCACTTTCTTCACATAAGCACATTTTTTGAAATGTAGGCCCAACATATTCTGCTGCTAACTTTTGGTTTTATTGTACTCATTGTGTGTAAGCCCAATATATGAATTTGAATTGAATATGCACAATAGAGCAGACATATAAACAACAGAATAAACACTTAAATAAATAAAGGAATTACTACTATTTTATCTATAACATCAAACTTAGAACTTTAAATATATACTGTATCAGTTATCACTTCCTAGGTACTAAATTGATGCACCTATTGGTTTAAAAACTAACCAACAACAAAGCTTAGTTTATTTAATTAATAGAATGTGTCCTAATCATAGACTATATAAAGAAGTGGACTAAAGGAGTGTGACGTCGCCCATGGCGTTTGGCTCCAGCCAAATGAAGCTCTTTGAGGATAGCAGTTATAGGGGCGAATTTGGAGCTCAGTTCCATATTTGGAATTCCAACCACGAGTATCATAGCAACGAAAGAGCCAATCCGGAGCAAGGCTGTTGAAGGTAACGCTCCTTCCCACCCACAGTGCTGGTTTAGCAGGGGCCGGGCGCACAGCAATGCTGTCAATCAAACCTGTTGATAACACTAGCTTGGGGAAAGAAGGCGCCTCATTGGTGTGTTATAATTTTTCATATCTTAATTTACAGACAAAATAGCCAAATAAAAACACCAGGATCATGTAAACCAGGTTAAAACAAACATTTTAAGACCAAAATGATGAGTCTGACGGCAGCAGTTACGGAGAGAAGGGTGAGAGTTTTTCTATAGAAAGTGTACTGGAGCCAGAGTCGATGGAGCCAGAAGCGCTCCCATGCTCACTTCCTATTTGAAACGCAGTGGCTAGCAGGTTAGCTATGTCCATTTATATATACAGTGTATGTCCCTAATTTACCTTTTCAAAATAAACCCTCCATATGTCTATTTTTATTCAATTCTATTTTAGTCAATTTTCTATGTCAGTACAGGGTAAACTATTTTATTTAACCTCAAATGTACCAGAGACATAAATTATATCCATTTTTTGTCCCTAAAAAGTTCTACAAGACATCTCATTTTCATGACATTGCATACAACCAGTTTTCATAAAGTGGTTACAAGTGAGCCCATATCAGTCAGACATATGGAGTGACAGGAGATGTTCTCATATAAAACTGTCAGTGCAACTTATACCATTTATCTTTGGCCTGACTTGGTCTTAAATAACTAGGCAGGAAACAATGAGGTGATGCCTTCAGGTACCACTCTCCGTACACATAACATGCAGATGCCATCTTTGCCCTGCTCACTCCTGGATGTCTCTGTCTCACTCTGACACCTACCTCTCATTAATTCAGCCTTGTCACACGGAGACACGTTTTCATGTCTGGGCTTGTGGTGGCAGCTCGCCCTGACTGACAGTGTCTGCTACAGGGAGATCTTCTGCTGCCAACAGTTTTGTAAAGTAACTGGGAGAGATAGGGAAGGGTCAGCTCTGCAGTCTGCCGTAAATAGCTATCATTCATTATTAACGGCTTTAGAATTAATGGTTATCTTATGTGTGTGGATGTGCCGTGTGGTTGTTAATCCAGTCATGGAGACAAATTTGTGCCAGTCCCAGTCCTAGACAAATCAAAAATATCAACTGATAGAAAAATTGCAATTCCGTTCTGTGCCAGCCTCACATTGCTTGTTCAGTTATAAGAGTATAATACTCCCTACATTGGAAGTACAGCCAGACTGGACGAGACTGGACTACACTAGACTGGAATGGAAAATACTATCCCAATGTCTTGAGGGTTCTCCAGGTTTTCCAACTCTTAAGCTACTTCAATTTATTCTACAACATCAACATTAGGCAATGGTGCTGCTGGTAAGAAAATATATAAATATATAAACAACACATGAAAACTGAACTTTGAAAAGTTTGAAAGCACAAGAGTATTTTACCACCACAACCTCTTCTATTGGCAAATCTACTAAATTGACTGAAAACAGGACATTACTTTTGCTGACTTGACTCTTGATGTCTTAAACAGTTCATTGGAAAATGATTGTGGACATATTTATATTTATTTCATATTGTTTATCTTTGTTTCAGATGTAACTTTGAAAACTTTACAAACTTGCTGCACTGGCCAATCTGTGTCCAAGGCAAAGTCAAAAGCACAAAAAGCTTATAAAATGTCTTGTTTAAAGCTGTCAAAATATCAGCCAGAGAGGTCTCCTCTCCATTAGGCACATTCTCAGCATAAGTGTAATATCTACCAATGAAAATATCAACCAGAAACACTAATATGTTTTGTATCACATGGATCGTCTATAGAGAGATGGAAAAGGCAAACTGCCAATTATTTTTAGGTATGTTTGTTCTTTTAAATATGTACTTTCTTTCTTCTGTGACCTGCACATTTGGGAAGTAGACTTGGAATGGGTCCAGTATGAAATACTGGGACAGTGAAGGCAAGTCAGAAGAATCAAAATTTGGTTTGTGGACAGAAGTTGTGCCAAAGAAGCCCATAGCCGGAGGGCTCGGAGCTCAAGACCGACATGAACATACAGCAAACCGAACGTCAAAAACGCATAGCTTTTTTTGATCCTCTGTGCATCAGTCAAAGAGAAAAGAAATAATTGGCTGTTTAGAGCCACAAAAAGAAAGTTGTCCTTTGTTGTGAATCTGCATAAGAGTGACTACCATACATTATCATGAATAATACATCCATATCTCCTCTATAGCCGCGGGTGGTAGGGATTAGATAAAGCGCCATAAATAAGCTTCAAAGGCTGCCGGTTGCCGTTTTGTTACACCTCGCCATAGAAGTCGCTCCCTTTAATCACAACCTTAGCCTCCGCTCGCTCGTGGGGCCCTTTTGTAGCGACTGTGCTGCAGTTGCTATTAGTCCAGGGCGTCCCTGTCTGCACACGTATTCATTTACCTAATTAACAAGGAACTCACACTGGGAGTCAAATGAAAGCTATAGCAAAGGGGGAGACACAACAAAGCCTGGAGAGGAACAGCAGCTTCCTACAGATGCCCACCACTGGAGGCACCACAGTGAGCCCATGGACATGACGGTGTTTTGACCAGTCTAATGTGGTTGATATACAGAGTAATAACATGACAGGTTTAGTTGGTTGTTGTGGTCTATGGTGTTTTATTTACTAGAGTTAGAAGTAAGTTGGTTTGCTGAAGGTTTTTTTTTTTTGTTTATAGTTAGTTTATTCAATGAAACGTATGAGGTATTTAGCACTCACATAAGCGCATGCCTGGTTCCAGGTCAGTTAGGGAGCCAAGATTTTAGCTCAGGATTTGTACAGCTCTTTTGCTCCTGACAAGTTCCCCATGGAAGACTGGACAAATGTAGATAAAAAATAAATCCCATGGAGACATCCTTGCAGTCTCTATATCTCAGGTGAGCCATGTACATCACTGTGGGCTTCACTCAGCAAATGGCCAGTGAGTTTTTGCTGTCCATTTCCATGTGCCTCAAATGTTCTAACCACTCATTACTACTCTTGCACCCTTTAAAGCTACCATCTGCAAGTTTATTTTATTTTATTTTTTTCACCAGTAGATGACAGATGTGAAACCTGTTCCCACCTACCCTGGATCCTCACCTGGCTTTTATTCAGGCTCTCCTGTGCTCTCTGGTCTTCTTCTGTCAGACCACAGCTGGCACACTATCAGACAGAAGTAATGTAGATAGCATCTAGTGGTGAAGGGTGAGAATAACAGGGGTGGGTCAGTCAATCTAATTACAGATGGTAGCTTTAAATCAAATTTAAATAGGATTGGTATACCACAAAATCCCTTACTCCTCATTCATCCTATAACATAATAGCAAAAACGTAATATTTTAAATGAATATTAAGTTAATATTTATAAATTGTTAGTAAATTATTGATTAACTTTTGCTAAATAGGCTTGTGAGCTTTGTTAGGCAAATAGCTAAGACACAATAAAGCTTTGAAAATAGCCTTCCGTATTTGAAATGATCTTTTACCATTTATCTTTAATTTTACAGCAGATACCATCTCTACGCAATAGCACACTCAATTAAGATGTTAATTTTAGTGACATTTCTAAACTTGAGCTCAAATCTTCCTGACAGTTGGTGAGGCGGCTTACGTGCCTATCTGTGCTGGTATCTCGCTGTTCTTTGTGCCTGCTCCTCGAAGGGGCTGGACTCACAATTCCACTCGGACGTCTTGAGCTCTGATTAGGTTTAATTAACACAGTCAGATAGATGCTCCATATCTGCTCTTATCTGGGCCTTGTACTGTCAGGTTATTTTCACCACTTATCGCCCATCTGCAGCCTAATAATATGGTCATCCTTTTTATGTGAGGAGTTGTTATAATATCCTCTAAAATGGCAGTAATTAACATCGTAGGCGAGCACAGGTTAGTGGTTTTTGGCTTCTCTTCATTTATGCTGCATTTTCTGTATGGATTTCCCTAAAAGGCTTTTATTACAAATGTTTCCTGTATTGTTGTGAAAGACAAAGTTGTGAATGTGTGATTTTTAAAGGTGCACTATGAAACTTTTCTATAATGGAGGGTCCGCCACCTGCATGTCTCCAATATTTTTTGTATTAGAATGTTCCACATTATGGAATTAAACGTATTTATCTTTCATTTATATTATTACAGGTATTTTTACAGCAGAAAAAAACAAACAAAAAACAGGCACTCTATGGCACTCTATTATGAGTGAGCTTGCCTCTCCACAGATCTAACCTGTAAGTGGGCCTGGTGGTGTCATTAATGCCATGCTGCCAGACACTCAACCAGAAAAGTTACACAGTGGCTCTTTATTGTCTTTTAATGTATGTAGGTATAGAGTGTATCTACATGACAACATGTTTTAATTCTCTAAGCCATAAATAGTGCACATAAATGAAAAAATATACATAATAGATATTAGATATTAAATATACTGAATCAAACAGAAGTGTGTTAGTTTTCAGAAACCATAGATTTCTCAACTTTTGTGTAGAAATGTAATTTTTGTTTTAAGCCATTGTATTTTATTTAAATACTAAAATTACAATATATTTTGAACTGACTTGGTAAATGGAATCACAGTAACATGTTGTTTGTGATCCTAATGCACTCACAACAGCATAGATTAATTACTGGGGCTGGGTGTTGCATCAGCAGCCAATTATCACCTGAGGAGAGTCAGTTGGCAGCTCCACGTCTCTCTCTCTCTCACTACTCCCTCAAAATCGGCCGCCCATCAGCCCCCAGCAAATTAGATAAGGAGCCAGAAAACATATCACCACCCAAATGCACAGTGACAACAAATCTGGGATCATGGTCGTAAACTCTATTCTCAAAAGAATAAAGAGGAATGAAGGATGTAGTCTGGTTGAAATATGTTACAAAGTGAATTTACATGAGGAGAAGATATTAAAGTTTTATCAAAATCTAATCACCAGCCGAGGTACTTTTTGAATTGGTCTCTGGCCTGGATAAATGAAGTGCTTTGTGCAGGACATGTAAACAATGAAAACTTCAAAATGCAAATATCACACCTGGTGCTTTATAATTACACAAAGATGACATAAATTGAATAAGCATTGAACAGAGGCCAGACTAAGTATACTTTTGTTTCTGTTTAGAGGAACAGTGAATATTTTCTCTATAAAAACTTATTTTGAAAATTCTACAAAGACGACATTGAAGGAGCTGTACCCAATTTTTGTCCATGTAGTTGAATCAAATTTTGCTTGCCAGTACAGATATAAAAGCAACTCTTCGAGCCAAAATGAGACCGCAGTATGCTGTCTGCATCAAGTTATAAAGCGTTTTATTATCTGAGAACCAGGAAGTACTCGGGCAGCATGCTAGTTATTGTTAGCTTTACTTTACTCCGCTCTGATCTTTAAAAGTTGTGAAAAGTGCTTAGAAACTCACCACAGTGAATAAGTAGGATGAATACATTTGAAAAGTGAGACATTACTTCAAAATGATCTAGATCTGTTTTTCACGTTTTAAAACAATTAAAAAATCAGCTTCAGACCCTTTAAGTTCAGTGGTATGAGATAGGAATACTGGAACTCCTGAAAGGACACAAGAGAAGACAAAACTAACCAGAGTATTTTGTGCAGGAGAAGGGAGGAGCACAGAGAAATTGCCAGGGTCTAAGGGCCACACACTGGAAGAGACAGACAGAGAAGCCTATAGTGAAGGTTGAAGGGCATTTGATATAATGTTGATTTTGCTGAACTCCCATTCCCCCCTCACTAGCTCCATGACCTCCCGTGACTTCGGTGGTCTCCGTTTCCATGACAACTGGCAAAACAAGTGTCACGCTGCAGTGTTTTTTCCCCTGTCTGAGTGATGAAAATGAATGTGGCCCTGGGATCAACACGGAGCCATATTGGCAAAAAATCAATAGTTTTTCCCCTCTGTCCTGCATCGGTCCACTAAGCTGTAACATATCAATCCATACGCGTGCACGCTTTACACTGATCTTTCTGGGTTTTGTGAGTTGCTGTGTAAAAGAGAGAGAAAAAGCGAACAAGCCTGGCCAATGCGTTTGAACCACTGCATTAAAACAATCTTTGCTTTTGATACGGAGGAGCAAGCTGACTGAACACAGACGCGATGTCAGTCCAAGATGGAGGGGTTTTGTTGTGTTGTTTTTGCTTTCTTTAAATTCTGTTTCTCATTACTGTGCTGAGCCTCAAGCGGTGAGGAGAGAAAAAGCAGGCAGAGCAACTGTGCCTGAGCCCAGGGGCCCCCAGGAGCCACGGGGGGTCCCTGCTTTGATGGAGGCCTGAGCATCATTAGAACAGATAGCATGATGGGGTCAGAAACACACTGCTACCACTGCACCACATCGGCAGACTTACTCATAGCATTGACAAACAAAGATGTAGCCGACCAGTGTGTTCTATGAGACTTATGGGATAGTGATTTAAGAAAATAGCTCAAAAATAGTTTCGACTGGCTTTAGGCGAAGAACTGTGTGCTGCCTCTGAATGAAATATTGACTTTTACGGCAGTTTAAATACACTTTTTGGACACACAAAATAGGGTTAAAACAAGTCCAAAAGTGCAGGACTTTGGGATAAACGGCCTCAGTTTTACAAGAAAGCAGAAATTAATTATGTAACCTATCGCAGCTCATTTCTGAAAGTTCAGTGTTCATGAAAAAAATAATGTGAGCTAGCAGTTCCTTTATGGGCATCATAAAAATTATACTGTTGTACTTAAATTCTTTAATAAAGTGGATGAGAACATTTAGGCAGACTGGCATATGTTAATAAGGCTGGGAGGAGAGTGCTGTCCAAACACCTCAGAGGAGGAACTGTCCCACGCTCAAACCTCCACTCCAAAAAGGTCAACCATATTTTTATAATAGCAGCCCGATGGCCAACCACAAATCTGTCCTCTCCATATAGACGACCACCAATGAGATGCAGTGAAATATCAAGACTAATACCTGCACAGGCACTGTTACGACACCTTTTATAAGAGCGAGATCAGACTGAGGATAATGCATTATAGTTTATAGGCCAGACAAAGTGCAGTGTAAGGACATGTAAGGACTGTCATTTAGTATTTACATGAACACACTTGGTCTTGGGCAATATTGATAAAAATGAATATCTTTATATTTTAGGAGTATCCTACGGAGAAGTATCCCTGTAAAGATATGAATGGACAATATTAATTCAATCCAACAGTGTTCAAGGTCCTGTAGCTGTTTATTTCCCATGTATTTGAGCAGAATTGGTCTTGTTCCAGTATCTTGTATTAGCCACTCCTCAGATCAAATTAAGTCTGCTGTGTGCTGTCTGCATCTAATTAGAAAGCATTTTATTGTCTGATAATCAGGATGTGTGCATTAGTATGCTAGTTGTTGTTAGCTTTACTGTCACAGCAAAAGTGTGCTCTAGTCTTTGTGAAAAGCACTTATAAACTCTTGCAGTAAGTGATTAGAATGCTTAGAATGCATAAAGTAAGTGAGGAATAGCTTTAAACAACTGCAAACCGTTTAAAGTGGACTAGTTCTGTTTTTCACGATTTTAAGACGGTAGAAATCAAGTAGGCCTACAGTGCCTTTAAAACGTGTTTAAATGTCCCACAAAAGTACAGAATTGTCTTTTTGCAGCATTTTTTAAATTATAATGGATTAATTGATACTCAAAGTGCACATATCTTCATAACAACTATTTTTCAATAATCTGCCCAATTTGTAGATGTAGCATTTGACAACAGTTAAATGTTGAAAATAGTCTTCAAAGGGGCAAGTTATGTTATTATTTTTGATGTACTACTTCAATAACAGTATACGCTATATTAATCACTCTCACTTTTTGGTTTTAGAAATATGAAGTTGAAAATGAATATATGTTTACTTTTTTCCAGTGACCAATTATCTTGAATCTTTTGATCCACACAGTCCACATTGTGCTGTTCGGGGTCAATCACAGCAGGATAACTTGTGAGTTGATATATGATAAAAGACATTGAACTTATCCTCTTGCTCTGACCCAGTGTATTCCCCCTGTTTGTCTAAAAGTGAATGTTGGCTGATGTCAGATGTTGGATTGGTGAAGGCTGCTTGTGTGTGCTCTCTGGGTGATGAGCCCCTGCCTCTGACATGGTGCTGCTCTGTTAAGGTCAGGCCCTACAGAATGTCAGGGATGATGACACGCACTGAAAGGTTTCATCTAATCCCTCCATTTCCCTCTTCCTCCTCTTCCTCCTCTGTCTCCACCCCTCCTCCTCCTCCATCTACGGCCCGCTCACTCATGGGACAAGACAGACATATACCGGCCTTCACCACGGCTCTGCATCAAAACTCTCTCCAATAGTACCCGGTCTGTACGTGTAAACAGGGAGCTGTTCCACTGGTCAAGGCCAATCAGCAGAGCCTGGGGCCTGTCTGTGGACTGGTCTTTACAGGACTCTGTCAAACAGCATCACTGCAGGGCTCTCTGGTGAACATTTACCTCGCTCTAGTGAAGAGACTTGGGCTTAAATGCACTTGGAAGTACTGTAAATACATAATTAATAGTATCTTTACCTCTTTAAACCAGATTTGTTTAATGTAGTTTTATAACCATAAAGTTGGTGGTACAATACTTTCTTCAACCAGTACATGCATGTTGTTGTTGTGTCATTTGGCAAGACTTTTCACCACCTTGCCTTAATATGAATATGGTGGGTAAATGAGTGATTGATGGTGGCACAGATTGGCAACCATGTCTGCCATTCAGCCCCAGTGCAGCTGTGGCTCACCAAGTGTGGGGAGTTTCTGAATAATGTAAAGTGACTGTTCAAAAAGAACAAATGAAAATGGAATTGTTGCCAGGTCTGTTGTAAATAAAAAGACAATACTGTTTGAAAACTGCTGACATATCTGACATTATTTATAGCTACATTTATTGAATTCGACCAAATGTCAACAGCTATTTATGTCAAATTTAGTAATTCCTTTATAAGCTATTAGCTCTATTACACCTAGAGGTCACCTTCAGTGTGCATGGGGAGAAAATGTGGGACAGTGTTTCTCATAGTTTGTGACTGAAGCTTTGAAATACCTCTTCTCTTGACAATGCAACTAGTTTGAAAGCAGATCTAATTCTGTTATTTCTAAATAGTGGCAAATGAATTCAATTAAGCTTCCATGTTATTTACACCTTTATGAGATTACCTAGACTTAATTTCCTGGGGTTTTGAATAATTGACAAACAGCATGTGCATACTTAACTAAGCCTCATATTATGCGCACAGTTGAACATGTCATCAGTTAATCTTAATGCTTTTTACTCCTACATTTTCCTTCATTCCTCTTCCTCTCCCCGCGCTCGGCTGCACCACACTTAACACTTATTAAATTAGCAGTCATCCAGTGATCAAACAACAAACCCTCTCCATCTCACCGACTGAATGACGGTAGAGGTCTCCTCAGCATCTGCTCGTGCCGAATCTGCTCCAGAAGCCCTGCTAATTATCATACGACAAGAGCAGTAAGCCATTTTGTGTGAAGGCAGCACAATTTGTTTTAAGAAGAGAAACAATGCTGGCTTCAAGATGCTCGGCTTCCCATGCACCTTCTCAGTCTGTCATTTATCCTCTCACCTCTGTGGATTGGGTCGTGAACACCAGAAGAACGGCAGCCATGGAGAGAGAGAGAGAGAGAGAGGAAGGGGGAATGAAGGATTATATAAAGAATTCGCTGCTCTTGACGGTAACTGGTTGAGATTAGTGCCTTAGGGGTACAGCAGTGGCTCTGATTTTGATAGTGCGCCCCCAGCTAAACGCTGAAGGCCGCCTTGCCTAGAGGAGTGTGCCTTCACCCACAGGCAGTCAGGGATTGTTTTCTTACCAACATCTCCGCCTCCTCCTCCACCCCACAGACACCTGTCATCTCCAATGTCAAAACTCCGCACTGAGAGGAAAAGACAACGCAAAGAATAAACAAAAGAAACATGCTTTTTTTAAAGGCACACTCTGCATACAGATACACAGGGGTGAGGCCTGGGTTTCACCTGCAGCAGCAACACTCAAATCCAATATAACCTACAAACAAGGCTATGTGGTCTGGACTGTATGTAAAATTATGTTTTCGATATATGTTTTACTGAATGCAGTTGGGTTTATGCAGGCATGTTGTGTTCATAGTCTCGATCAAAAAGTTAGAACAATGCTTAGTTATGATCCTTTTATCAGTAACAACTTCATAGTTCAAGTTCATGAAGATGAAATATTTCCATAGTATACATGATAATCATAATGGGTGAGCTTACATCACGCTAATACTAGAACCTTGAAACAAAATAATTTGCTTTTAGAGATTGCAAGAGACATTCCATGCACATCCTAGAGACAAAAGCATCCGACTCATGAGCTCCAGGGGATCCTCAAAAAGCAAAAGAATCAAATGTATATTGCATAAAGACATACATAGACACCATTAAGTGGGGGCCACCATACGGTTTTTGTGTTGCAACCACTGGACTCTATTGTCTCACATATTGTATTGTTTATGATCACATTCAGTCTTTGCAAAAGGCAGAAAAGTAAACCACAGTTTAGTGTCTTTTAAGTACTTTTGATGAGGTCACCCAGTGTGGGACAACATGGCGTCCTCGGCGGCCAAAGCGTGGGGATCTTGGTGTGAAGCAGCCCCTGTCATGTGAGGAGTTAAGCAGGA
>KN476410.1:0-12145 GCA_000787095.1 Periophthalmodon schlosseri
TGCTGTCTGCTAATGATCTGTTTGCAAACCACAGGGATTGAACTGTTAGCGTAGCGGCCTCATAGCATGGGAGTCACAATGAGGCAAGATTAGCCATGCGTCTAGTCCTAATTCCTCTGGTAAATTCCTACACAGTCCCAGACAGTCTCCCCCATCTGTCAGGGGGGGAGGGGGGGGGTGCTGGATTAATGTGTGTACATCCGATACTTGTTCACACACTACTTGCCACTCCCAACACCGCTATCAGCGGCGATTAGCCCAATTAGCTGGTTAGCAAACAGGTCAGCCACAATGGCCTGTTGCTACCTAAGACAAATGAGATGAATGACAGGCTTTGGGCAATGCTGCTGAAGTGAGTAACATTGAAGCTGTTCTAAGAGTTCTTGTATTCAAATGAAATGTGACTTAAGTCAGGCTAATCAGACGAGAGGCCAGATGGTTAACCTCGACATGTACAGGATGGAGGATTGGAGATGAGAGAGGGGAGGGTGGGTGAGATGTAGCATTGGGTAGGGCTGTTAGGGTGTTTTCACACCTCTTAGTCTGGGTAACTGGTTTGATCGGGGGCCGAAAGTTGAAACATTGTTCATTTGGTGTGGATCACCTTCTCACTACATTTGAAGTCAAGCAAACTGAAAAATGGAATATACCGCACACCGCGTTTGCCTGTCACTTGTCAGCAGAAGCTGAGCTGCATCAGATTTTAGCAATGTTTGGATTTTTTATTTGGATTTTAGAAATATTTCAGACATATGCGCTCCACATTTGGTCATTGGGGGCCACTGTCAAGGCGTTGGCTGTAAAGGTTTACTTCAGAGGATGTGACAATGCACAATGTGAGCAGTCGAACAAACCAAAAATCTAATTGTGATCTCATTCCTGTGACAGTCTACATTTTTGGTAAAATTGTCACATTCTGATTCACTCATTTTCTCTTGAATGCAGCTCTACTCTCAGTGACCCTTTTCCCCACCCACTCCTCCTATTGGTCAGCTTCAGTAATGCCCTGAGTGAGTGACAGCTGGATTAAACCAATTGCAGTGACATGTGAATTTTCAGAAGAAGATGATGACATTAGTTAACTCTACCAGGCAATATAAATATATTAAGTCTACATGAATCGTGATAAAATCAAAATTGTGATCTGGCTCCAAGAAAATTGTGATATACATTTTTGGCATATCGGCCAACCCGATACACATACACAATACACGATACACAACCATACATGCTGCTCCTCACTCTGTGTCTCACTGTCTATTTGTCCCGTTTTTATCGTCATACTGGGGTTTATTTTGTTCAAACTCAGTGCACCACAGAAGCTAGTTTGGATCAAAAAGTGTATGTTGAGCCAAATCAAGGCCTGTTGGCATTCATATCCTAAATGAACCACACTGGAGTTCACAGTTCTTAAGTCTGGACTAAATCAAACTGAGATAGTCCCCTTAGTCGACTGAAGAAATTCTCAGAAGTGATTGGTCGACTAGACCTCTCAAACCTCTCAACACTATTCTGTGTCTCTACGATCTGACCATTTATCTGACCCAAACTGTCATCATATGACCACAAACTCAAGAGGATTAACTATGTAAACAAATAATCTCTCCAATACTTCAGCTAACTCCATCCCTTTTCCTTTGGACCAATAAATAAAAGGTTGACAAACCAATGAATCAACTACAATAGCAAAAGGCCTGTAGCCCTAGAATTCAGTTTAAACTTTACAGTATCTAATCTAAGAGCATGTAGTTAAGATCACGGCAAGGTAGACAAATGGCAACAGTTTGCATCATGTCAGGGCAAGAGTTTGAATACAAGATATTGCATTGACCTCAATGTTATATGGCATTAAACCTTTCTATCTTACATTTATTCAATTATAGATAGTTAGTTAGTCCTAAAAAAAAAAAATGCATTCTTACAGTGAGATAATTATCTCTATGAAGATACATAAATGTAACACCACACCATGAAACATAGGCACTGACAAGGTGGTCAAAATTAAAATCAAAATCATCCAAATAAACTCCTCTGCTATATAGGTATTTTTCACCTTAGCATGATTTTCTTTAAATCCCAGCTTAAACTTTTAAATTGTGTCCAGATCAGCCAAATAAAACATTTATTTCAAACATATTTTATGCAAAATTACCTTTTTTTAGCGAAATTATAAGTATTTGTATTTTTGCAAAAGAATTTTTTATATCTTAGTCAATCAGTATCAATATATTGATCTTTGGTATTGATCCACCCATCACTAATCTAGAAACTACTTCAGTCATAATTACACATTCATATCTGGCATATTGTGTATATTAGGCACAAAGGTTAGCAGTAAAGAACCAACCCAAGCACCTTTCAATGTAAAGACAGCCCTGTGTGACCTATTTTCACTGTTTGTTCATAGTCAACAGCGTGTCTCTGCAGGGCTTCCATCTCTGCTTGTTCTGAAGAGGTGTGACACTCCATCTGAGACTGCTGCAACCCGAGAGCAACGCAAACTTTTCCTCTGAATACTTCTCTCATGACATGGTCCTTGGATACTCCTTCAAATGATACACTTTTATCAAGACACAGACATTTCCTCTCCCCAAGGACAACGCACTGAAACTATTTAAAACAATACTTATTTTCAGTAATATGAATACAATGAAAATGACATTCGTCTCCAGTCAAGAAGTATAAAGAAACTTCCAATACTGACTTAAAAAGACCCTACTGTGCTTGTGTCTGCTATATAGTTATAATCTATGACGCCCGTGGTTCATTATGTTAGAATTTGGACATTTTAAATATATTCATCTAAAATGACTTAATAAAAGAAACAAGTTTATTTACTTTTGCTGACGTCCCTGTAAACATCATCACAATAAAGCGCCGCTGTCGGCCCCTCCGATGGATAGCTGCAGATCACGCTAGCGAGTAGTGGATTTTTTTTCCTTTGTACCAAAATGGCTATGTGACGCTGCCGAGTCCAACGCATATCCTCGATTAAGAAAATAAAATTGGAGAACTAAGTAAGTAGAGAGTAGTGGGCGTATGCTGGTGGCAGTGAAAACGGGGGTTGATCGGCAAAATAGCGTCATGAAAATAAGCAATTAAAGATTGCTTAAATATGCATGAATCACTCCAAAAACAACTCTGAGAAGGTAAATGAGAAGGAAACAACTATAACATGGTTAAGAGCTCTGAAAAGTCGATTTTGCTTAATAGGTCTGCTTTAAGGTTAATCTATACTGTAGGGGTACACAGTTCTATGCAGTACTGACAAAAAATAGGCAAATAATCATCATAAAGTTAACATTAAAGGAGAAGAGTGCAGAATAAAACCCTTTCAGTCATATGCACAGCTAAACAGAACTGTTGTGAGCCTGGATTTAAACATTGTCAAAGTACAGGCCTGTCTCACATCTTTTGTTCCAGGTTTTAGCTGCATAAAACTGAAATGCTGATTCCCCATGTTTAGTCCTGACTTCTGCCCATTGAAATGGCTCCATAGTTTAAATTCATAATTGCTCTGAATAAAGAGACACCACTGCCTACTCTATTTTCCATCCATCCATCGATTTTCTTCCGCTTGTCCGGGGCCAGGTCACGGGGGCAGCAGTCTAAGCAGGGACTCCTAGACTTCCCTCCCCCCAGACGCGCCCTCCAGCTCCTCCAGTGGGACATGCCCGGAACACTTCCCAATTTCACTACTATGGGGTCAGTAGAATCAAAAGGTCTATTAGCAAATATTGAGCTTTTAGCCATAGTTAAAATTGTGGCAAAAATATTTAAGATTATAGAGATTATAAAGATTATCCTCTGCTTGAAGGACCAATGACATTAAACCTTAAGCAATAGAACTGGAGGATGGATGAACAATCTGTTTAGCATACTTTAAAAATAAGGCACATGACCTCTTTCCCGGGCTGCTTTCAGAGCTGGGAGAAGCTGTTTCCTTTTCTGTCAGAGAGCTTCAGGAAAAACCTCATTAATGAAGATCCCGGTGCCTTTCAGCCTCTTGGCCCGGTCCAGCACAGCCATTTTGTCCTTCAGTCTCAGAAATCTCACCGCAGGCAATAGGTCTCTCCACAAGTTTCCAGGCACAGGCTTCAAAGCTAGGCCTGTCACAATAATTACTATATCAACTTATCCTTCAATACATGACAGATGGAAGAATAATTTTTGGGGGTCAATATTTATCGTGGCTACCTTTTGTGTGTACTATTGGGAAAATTTAGGTTATTTATCTGTACTATGATGAGCTTTGAGTTGTAGAAGGCTGAATTATGAACTTCTATGACTCATTACAAATACAAACTAATTGCTAAAACGTTGCCTTCTGCTATTTATTTATTTATTGCAGCTCGTATTTTTAACAATATTGCACATTAAGAATAGTTTTTGGGGGATAATTCTGCTTTATGGTTTGGTTTCATTATTATCGTTTATCATCTATATTTGCTTCATCATTATATCGCACTTTAAAATCTGATATTGTGACAGGCCTACTACAGATGATCCTGTTGTAGTTTATCCACACAGAGTTTTCTAACATTTTTTTCTTCACATTCAGTCACGTTTTCTTTTCCAGACTCCTTGATGCCGTCAATAACACTATGGTTGCGTTTTGATTGTCCTTCCAAAAACTCTGTCTTGTCAGAAAATGCAAGAAGATTTTTGCAGATTGTGTCTAGATCAGATCTAATTTCATTGAAGTTCTTTGACAAAGCAGAGGAAGAAGCTTTGTGATCATCAAATTCCTTTTGAGTAATTTCTAGACTTTGTTTAAATCATACATGCAGACTTCAGCTTCTATTTTGAAACCTTCAGACCTGAAGGATGGGTCAAATGCCAAATCCCATTGAATTACAGAAAGTCTTCAGGCTCTACTTTGAAACCTTTAGACAGACTCTTTCACTCAGTCCTTTGTTTCATAACAGGTGATGAATTTAAAACCCATCACTGTACACTCCATGAAAAAGTAGGTTGGCCATTACTGTCTGTTAGAAGAAAAAACTGTATAAAATGTATTTATAAGGGACTATTTCATAGACTGCCTGAATATCGCACTTGTTGAACTTTGATACGGGAACATTTAATACACAATCACATGATTGTATAAGTCTAAGGACTGGCCGCACCAGAATTGAGATGGGGAAAAAAAGGCTTTTTGCTGTTTTGCTTCCCAAAAATGGAATATATTTCAAGGACATGCAAAATTTGATACTTTGGTGCCACAAACGTGTCGTCAAATGTTGCTCTTTAGGTTCTTTAGAGTCCAAGATGTTGAAAATGAAAAATGAAAATGAAATATTTTTTGCCAGGATTTAGAAGCAGCAACAGCTCAAGTAAACAGAGCAGCAGATCTCATATTTTTGGGCCGATATTCATTGCCAATTTTGATTTTCCTTAACATATTTTAAATGATTTTAATTAATTAATTATTTTTATGTTTGTAGTATTAACTCATAAGAGCAGTATGTAGTGTTCTTTTGGTACTAATGTGTTAAAATAACACTCTTTGTCTTTCTTTTAAGCAGTTAGTAAGACAAACAAGACAACAAAATATCAGCCTATGCGAGAGAAAAAGTATCTCTCTCTATCTCTACCTCTACCTCTAAGTAACTTTCAAATATAGTCAAAATATCCTTGCCGTTTTCTTAACGCTTTAGGCCTGATGAACAGAGCAGACATGATCAGTGACAGCTTCAGAGCCCAGTATGAGGACAGCATCAGCAGGACACAGCTACTAAAGAGAATCCAGAACTCAGGCTTAGAGTAGAAGGTTTGAATAATTCAGACTGAGGAGCACTGTCAAGCTTAGCGTTTTCAAGTCTGTTCCCCAAAGAGAGCCTCCACTTTACAGCAGTGAACCCAAGTGATAAGGTTTGGACATGAAACCAGAATTTTCAGAATTTTTGCTAGTTACAACCATACTTCGGAACATTCTTCATGGACATGATATGTTTTATGCCATACTGTGGAAGCAGTTCAGAACTGAAGAAACCACTTGAATGGGTGACAAAATGTCTTCCTTATAGCCAAAGGAACAACATTTCCATGGAAGCAAGCAGGAGGAGGCGCTTCTCCAAGCCAAATAAGAGTAAGCATTCTTATTGGGAAAGTTTTTTTTTAATGTTTTTCAGTGCAGTGACATTAAAAAAACAAACAAAAAAATACAAAAACATGCTTTTATTTTAGTCTACTTTTGGCTAAAAAGTTACATACATGGGGCTTTAATTAATGTGCATTATTTTCAAAGGATAGCCCACATAAATGACTAAGTCATATCTGAAGGAGCGGTGTTTCTTGCACTGCTCCTTCAGATATGACCTGTCAGCTTTATGTTGACATTTCATATTGTCAACATAAAGCTTTTGTCACTTGTAGACAGCGGGAATAGTAACCAAAACTTTGTATTGTTACACTGTACAATATATTACTCAAGTAGGAGTAAAAGTATGGTGTCTAAAAACTACTCTGAAAAGGATAATTTGATTAAGAAGGTACTAAATGTATTAATAGAGTACTACACATATTTTAATGAACCAAAACGGCAGACTGGCCTGCTCATGCCTTTGGCCTTGATGGATTCTAAAATGAGTGACGTGACAGATGTTTAAATATGATCTTTCCCATTGTGTATATGCGTGTGTGTATGGGGAGGGAGGAGGGGGTATTTATGGGGACAAAAGGGAGGGTAGGGCTGTGGGTTCAGATGAAAGCTGGCAACAAAGACGTTGTAATCACCAGGACCTTTGAAGGACCAATGACACCCAGCACACTCCACTCCCAAAAGCTCTCATAGGCTCCTACAAGTCACAGCCAGGGTCAGAACACTCCATAGAAGAAAACAAAAAAGTTAGGTTGTCACAAGACTGTACCAGAGTCTTATCAGAGGTGTGTTTGCTACAATGTCATTGGTAAATGGTCACATATTTATATAGCATTTTTTTCACCTTCAAGGCACTCAAAGTGCTTTACATCAATTCACACGCACATTCATACACAGACACTGGGGGCGAGGTGGGTTAAGTGTCTTGCCCAAGGACACAAAATCAGCATTCATCTGTGGGAGATGGAATCACACTGCCAAGCTATGAGTCAGTGGATCTGACCCCTCTACCAACTTAGCTACTGTTGCCCACAATTGACCCAGTAGAGAAGGCAGACATCAAATTCACTCTTGATAATGAAGGCAATAAGTAGCCAAATAGTTAAAAAAAAAAAAAAAACAAAAAAAAAAAACTATACATGAAGTCAAATACAATCAAAGTAAATAATATAAAGGTTTATGTAGATTTTAGAATTTAGGTTTTAACTGGACTGAGGTAAACATGTTCAAATCAAATATAGCTTTTAGTGATAACAACTGTAATGCTGTTTTATTAGCATTAACTAGTGGTTTTCAAGACAATTATCCAATCAGAAGCAGAATGAGCCTCACATGAGTCTCTCTTTTAGGTTGCCAGTTTCAATGATGAAACCCAGTTGGTTTAAACCTAAAAGGACTCTCTTTGATCTGAATTGTCACTACCTAAACCCCAGCTCTTACAGCCAGTCATTAATCAGTGCTAGTGCAGCCTCTGCAGCTCAGTGAGTGAATTCTGGAGGTTCTGAGCTTTCACATGAAGCATAGGCTGTCCATATACTGAGAATGAGAAAAACTTGTGTCCTCCATCTGCAGGCCACGGCACTGGCAACCCAGGTTCAGTTGTGATTGATTGTAATACCAGTTTTAAAACAGTAAGAGCACAGGCTATATACAGTATACAAATATGAGAAAAAACAAAAAAAACCAAAACAAAACAAAAAACAACTAAGTAATTCAAGGTCAAATGAAAGATCAACATGAACCGATTAAAATGTATCACTTATACATTTTCCATAGAGGCTTGAGTAATTAACATTCATATGACTGACCAACTGACTAAAAGCTTATACTGGGATTTCCCTGTTATTGTCATCCATCTCAATCCTTTCTGTGTTTGCATCTTTTCTAGGTTCAGGGCTCAGCTGACTTGTGCAGGAGCAGCCGAGCAGAGAGCCGCTGTGATGAGTGTTGTTGGGCTGGTGAGCGGAGATACTGGTGTCAGCAGATGTGATGGGACACAATGCTCCTCCTCAGCTCTGTGTCCATCACTGATCCTCTGGAGACGCCACTCCTATCCTCCAGGACCAGTATTCTCACACTGAGGTCAGCTCAAGAGCCACATCAGGAAACAAGGAGGGTTGAACTGGATGTATTATGCAAAATCAACTTTTATGAGTCTTCAACCATGTTATATTGGTGTTCATCTATCTGTCTATCTCCACCCACAGCTCTGTACTTAGCTGCAACTAACTGAAAAATGAAGACTGCAAATCACACATATAAGATCCAAAAATGTTCCATATCTGTCCAAAATAAAAAACATATAGATTCATTTTCTTTCGCATTATCTGGGCCGAGTCACCAAAGCAGCAGTCAGGGATGCTCAGACTTCCCTCTCCACACACACACTCTTCTGCGGGGATCCTGTGACAGCTGAGAGACACAGTCTCTCCAGTGTGTCCTGGGTCTTCCCTGGGGCCTCTCCTGGTGGGAGATGCCTGGAACACCTCTCCAGGGAGGCATCACTTCAGAGCTACTGCTGCTCCATGTGGAGAAGAGCCCCATGTTAGTAGCAGAGGCTCTTCACTGTATCTCTAAGGGAGCGCCCAACCACCCAGTGGAGGAAAGTCATTTCAACCGCCTCTATACGCCATCTTGTCCTTTTGGTCATTACCCAAAGCTCATGACCATAAGTGAGGGTAGAACCAGAGATTTAAACCAGGACTAAACCAGGACTGAACCAAGACTAAACCAGGACCATGCTGTGAAATGCCACTATGAAGAGGCAGGACGTCAATGGTCCCATTTCTATTACAAAACAGTTTTAGATCAATCTTTTATTTATAAAGAACAAAATGTAAAATGGTGATCTACTGATGTTGTTTGTTGTATACTGAGTGCAGAAGAACTTATTTTAATGATATCCAGGGATTTTTTTCAGCTGATATAGATATTTTAAAATTGTCCCACAAGAACCACAAATTCAATTTCAGTTGTAACTCAGTTCACAAAGTACCCTTTTGTAAAAAAAAATAACATGTTATTTCTTATAATTTATTTATTGTAAGTTTGTAGGTTTGTTTCATCTTAAGCCGGTCACAATAGAAGCACGTGTGGACAAAATGCTGCTGTTGGCCTCTGACCCCTGACCTCCTCCAGGCCACAGAGAGCAAAGGCTGGTGCAGGTGCAGCATGTGGCTCCAGGCTTAGCACCACTACGGGGGAATGTCCAGCCTGTGAGGCTCCCCTCCTCCACACTCACAGCTTAAAGTGTACCTGACCACCATCACTGTAAACATGTTTTTGTCAAAATTCCTTTTGAGTCAAAAGTATTGAAAATCAGATTCTAATCGATAATAAAACTAAAGAAAAGTTTGAAAATATGTTGAAAATTACAGGAAGTAGAGTGTTCTGTTTGTTTTGTTCCATATTGATGACATCATGCCAAGTAGAATTCTATCCAAAAGTTAGGCGCAATTTACATGCAACTTGAAACATTGTTTCAATGAAATAAAGGTGTTTTCTTATATTTTATTTGTCAAATAATAATTTCTGTGTACATTAGACGAGTTTTGGATCAGTGTACGACATGGTTGCTAGATAACAGTTATGGAATTCCCAAGCATAATGTTACACCAGGAAGAAAAATTTGCCACCTAAAAATATTGCCAACCCAGGAAAATAATTTTAACATTTTTAGCTAAATCTTAAATATAATGATCTTAAATGTCTTTTAGTAAAATGGGTAGAACCCGTCATAGGCACTTATCAAATTCTTAGCTTTTGTGACTGGAAGAGGCAAGTCCACTCTGGCCTCCTTAGACACACAGCCTGCAGCTTTTGACACTTTGTTTCACCAGAGCAACCTTCAAGTCTTCAACTGCATTATGTTATAATTATCACATTTAAATCACAATAATGATCTAAAATGACTTAATAAAAGAAACAAGTCGGCTGATTTCCGGGTTGGAAAATAGTGGAGCCCAAAGAGATGATTCCTGGCTGCCCCTTTACGGTACACTGCTGTAAATATCATCACAACAAAGCGCCACATGCTGTCGGCCCCTCCTATGGATAGCTGCAGATCATGCAAGCAGGATTCATTTGTGCTAAAAAAAAACCAACAACAATCAACAACTAAGAAAATATAATTGGAGAAGGAAGTAAGTACGTCACAGCGTGCGTGGCAGTGAAAACAGGTTAGATCGGAGCAATGACGTCTTGAGTACAGGAGACTAAGATTACTTGCATGAATCACTCTAAATACAACTTCAGGGGGTAAATGAGAAGGGAAACAACTATAATAGGTCTGTTTTAATAAGCCAGACATGTAGCTCTGTGTGTATTGTTGCCTTTGATCCAGAATACACATTTCTCAAATACTTTACAAAGGTGTGCGTCTGGTCACCAATGAATCACCCTGAGTTCAGATGGCCATGATTGACAAGTGGATTAGGGACACTCATGGTCAGTCTGTATCAAAACAAATGTGGCTGCTTCAAAATAAATGTGGCTTCTTACGAGGAAAAAAAAAAAAAAAAAAAAAAAAAAGGGGGGACTGAAAAACACAGTGGATTTCTGCAGAATCAATGAGCGAAGCATTAAACTCTTAATCTAAATTATCTCATGTGCCACTGAAATTAACAAATCTGAATGGACGATCATGTTTGGTTCTGGCTTGAGACGGAACAGAGGGCGTGGTGACCAGACTGATGTATAAAACATATAGACAGATATCAGTCTGGATTTGCCAGGCACATGGTATTGAATTTAAAGGTACTGAGAGAGGCACCAGTGGCCTGGGACTATTTCTGTGTGTGGTGTTGAAAGCAGGTCAGTGTTAGCCAAATCCATGAGCGATGATTGACACTGAGCTGAGGGGAGGGCATCTGGCTGCTGGGGACTTATCCTGTCTGACCCTACGCTCCTGTCAGCGCACAGCAGGGAACACTCACAAACACAACAATCACAACATTTATTATATTTGATTTTTTTTTAAATATATATTACTATTCCTACTAGTATTTTCTTCTGCCAAAAGCACTTTTCTAGTTTGTAAATTTTGTTCTCAAGACCTATCATGATAATTACTATATCAACTTATTGTTCAATAAAGGATAGATAGGGTCATCATTTTTAGGAGTTAACATTGCTTTGTAAATGTAAATGTTTTGTAATTAGATGTTTATCATCTAATTACAAAGCATTTTATCCTATGAGAATCAGTAAGTCTGCTAGCATTACAGAGAAGGCAAAACTTGACCTTTGGCCTCTGAAAGTTGTGAAATGGGCTTATAATCTCATTGTGGTGAATAATTAGTATGCTAGCAATGCAGTAGAAAAGTGAGGAATAGTATAAAAATGAGCCACTTCAATTGTTCATGTTAAGTTAAAAGCTACGTTTTACCTTTAGCTCAGAAGAGAATGGAAATATCAGGGCTCCAAATGATTGTAGTGAAGGTTTATGGAGTTTAAAAACACCGTGGAGCACTTCCTGTATTACCACACGACATCACAAGGTGGAACAGTGTTTTCTATTTGAGGGAAGAACACAGTCTAAATATGCAGGTTTTGTGTGTTAAACGTGTGAATGAAACAAAACACAACTCCGGGTATGTTATAACAAAAATATGGGCCCTTTAAGTTAACCAAACATTGAAATAGATCTCCAGTGTCTTATGAAAGTCCCTTGGGGAAAAAAAAAAAAAAAAATCAAATATATGCTTTTTGGACAAATAGATTTGAATCAGCTACCATGAGATCGAGTGGTAGTGCCTACTTCCCATGCGTTTCTCTGACAGCGCGCTCTTTGTTGTGATGAAAGCCCTCCACTGACACACCACAGCAGGGGGGGGACTCACTATCCCCGCCCGAGATGAGCCGGGCACTGGACACTTTTGAACAATGCCTCTGTAACAGCAGCACGCGCTCCGGGACATCTGCAGATAAGGCAGTCCCAGAGGAGAAAGCCCCTCAGAGCGCAGAGGAGAGGGGTCTGTGAGCGGGAGATTAGCTCATGTTGGGGCGCACTTTGAATCCACCACAGTCAGAAAATGTGGCGAG
>KN476410.1:12224-23331 GCA_000787095.1 Periophthalmodon schlosseri
GTAGGGAGTGGCGCTGTGCGTGATAACCTGATCCATTTGAAGTTTAGAAGAACCAGGAGGTGAGATGAGGAGAGAAAAAATGCTCCCCACCACTGTTAAGCTGAGAAAGGGTAAGGTCCTATATTACACAAAACTGATTCATGTGAGCTTTAAGCCACACTTAATCAAAAACATACCTGGAGTTGTGTTTTGTTTCATTCACATGTTTGAGTAACTCTTTATTGTTAGTCTGTCTACATCTCCAAAGCTCAAAATGCTTTATTACATCTTGTAATGTCATGAAGCGGTAGTGTTCAAGTTAACAGCTACCTTTTACCTTTTGTTCTGTAGAGATTGGCAATTCCAGAGCTGAAATCATCCAACTGATTCTAGTGAAGGTGTATGGAGTTTAAAAATACAGTGAAGCACTTCCTGTATTGCCACATGACATCATAAGCTCTGTTTGAGAGAAGAATTCAGTCTAAATATGCAGAGTTTATGTGTTAAACGTGTGAATGAAACAAAACACAACTCCAGGTATGTTTTTGATGAGGAAGAATGAAACAAACACAACTCCAGGTATGTTTTTGATGAGGAAACAACATTATAACATAGATCAGAAAACAGCGTAATATAGGCCCTTTAAACAGTTGACATTAGGGCTGTACATTTAATCAAATTTTAAATGTGAGTGTGAATAGGGGAGTGGTTCCTTGATGTAAAGTGCTATGAGTGATTGATCAATATGAGGAAAAGAAATTATGATACATTGTTTGTCATATCGCCCAGCCTTAGTTGTCATCCAAAATGACTGGAGTATTTAAGAAGGAACTACTCAATTAAAGAGAAACTGCAGTGAGTCAGTGACCTATTCCATTTCATTGGAAGTTTCCAGCTTGCTCATATTAAGAATGCATGTTTACACAACCTGCAACTGAGTAAATGCTAGATCAGGGGTGCCCAAACTTTTTTTCACCGAGGGCCATATCTTGAAAAATATTCGACATGGAGGGCCACAGACCAGTGGTCAATACAGTGGATAATTCAGATGCATTTAACATAGTTTTGACATCATACTTTAAATAAGGCTTGAAACATTAACTTTAAGTCTGTATTGTGATGTTATTTAGGTTAATTCAATGCATTTAACATAGTTTTGACATCATACTTTAAATAAGGCTTGAAACATTAACTTTAAGTCTGTATTGTGATGTTATTTAGGTTATAGTGGTAGGATTACTCAAACTTTTTACTGCTGTAAAAAGTACTGATTATGATCAATTGGGCCAGTTCAACTGATGGCCTGAGGGTCAATAAAAATTTGTCTGAGGGCCGCATTCGGCCCCCGGGCCGTAGTTTGGACTGTGGTAGATGGATAAGTTTAATGCCATACTGTGGATCATTCCAGATAACACTATAACATCTCCATGGAAACTGGCAGTAAAGTTAAATAGTGCTCAGTCTTTCCACTCAGAACACCAGAACAGTTAAATAGTGCATGTATAAGGAAAGATTGTAGAAACACTCCATCATAGGTTCTCAACATAGGCCAACTTAACACTTTTGTCACCTTTGTCTTGTGCTCACAATTACAAACACAAAATCAAAATCAGAACTAGAAGTGAACCCAAACCAGGTCTACATCTCGACTAAACTGGGATCAAACTGAGACCAAACTGGGTCCAAACCAAGACAAGAATGAGAGCAGCCTATTGACCAAAGCACTTGACTTGCACCAGCAGTATGTGATCAGGATGGATACAGATGAAAGACCTTGTGCAGCCTTAACCCTTGGTACCAATACTGCAATATCAATACTTTTGCAATATAATGTACAGCCCTTGCCCCTGTACCAATATTGCCTATTCTAAACTTTTGCTAATACTTTTTTGTGCATACCTAACTCCTGGTACCAATAGTGCTATGAATACTTTTGCAATATCTTGTGTAGCCCTAAGCTATAATATTGCAATGTCGATACCTTTGTGATACAATGTGCAGCGCCAAATTCCCGGTATCAATACGGCGATATCGATATCTTGTGCAACCCTGACCCCTGGTACTCACTTGCTTTGTTACCCTTGACTTTGGCCAGGAGCTTGTGGGCCAGCAGCAGGTCTCCGCTCTTTACAGCCCCTAGAAGGTCCTGCTCCTTTCCCATGGCTCTACCCTCTCACTTATGACGGAGCGACTTCACTGGAGCTTCCACAAACATCTGGGAGAGGGCTCACAGGTAGCAACAAAATCCCAGCTATGTGTCCATATGTGGGGACAGAAAGGTCCAGAACAGAGGGGAGTCAGAGGACCAGCTTTTTTGGAGGGAATAGTTCCATCTTTAGAAGGTCGAAGTTGAAAAGATGAGAGGGGAGCACTAGAAGGTGAGGGTGATGCTTTTGGTCGAACCAAGTCTTCTCTCTGTAAAGTGAGAAATATTGTCATTATATATTTATTTTGATAATTAGAAACACTTAAAAGGTTACATTCACGTTCTAGAATTTGATGATGTCCTAATTACAGATGGAGGGTAGGGGCCTATATTAATCTTGTGTCTTAAAGTCCTTTCAGATGACAGCAATCACACTTTCAGGGTTGAATAATGGAAACACTTTTCAAAGGTTTTGTAAAAAAAAACTAAAAAAATTTTGGAGAGGAGATGTCTTCTGCATTCAAGAGACACGTGATACAAATTGTGGTTGTGGTTGGACCGTAACCAAGTTAGGGCAGAGGTTTGAGGCCGTTACGGTGCGGTTCTGGTCAGGCATTTGCTTGGCATGCCACGCAAAGATGCTTTACATTTCATCAGTCACTCCACACCGGGTGATGGTAAGCTATAGCTGCCTTGGGGTAGACTTCCCCTCCACTCCAACCATCACCAATCAAGCACCACATTCATGCATATGCTAGGTGGGTGATGTATTTTGCCCATGGAAACAAAGGCAGAATACACTGGGTGGAGATGGGACTAGGCCTGTGTTGATAATTACTATATTGACTTATTGTTTAATATATGTAATGGTAAATGGTCACATTTTTATATAGTGCTTTTCCACCTTCAAGACACTCAAAGAGCTTATCAAGGAACCACTTACCCATTCATACAACAGTGTACACAGATACTGGGAGCAAGATAGGTAAAGTGTCTTGCCCAAGGACACAACAACAGCAACAAAAGCATTCATCTGTGGGAGCTGGAATCACACTGCCAACCTGTGGGTCAGTGGATCAGACTGCTCTACCAATGATGTTTATATTGAGAGTGGGATTTGAACTGCAAACCCTCAGATCAGTGGACAAACACTCTACCAACTGAGCTATTGTCGCTGGAACAATATTTTTGGGGCTCAAGATTTATCGTGTGAACAATTTCTTTGCAAAAGTGGGGAGATTTAGGGTATTTTTGTTGTAATACGATAATATTTGAGCTGTAGAGGGTTCACTGGGATTATCTTGCATTATTGTTATTGTATCAGTGGCATAAAGTAGTTTCAATATTATTGTTTATCGTGGTATATCTCTGTAACAATATACTGTGCTTCAAAATGTGTTATCGTGACAGGCCTAGATGGGACTCTACCAAACCTAGCTATTTGGGCAATGAGAATGTCTGTTCTTGAAAACATAAGTTTACATAAGTTTACTATGGAACATTCCAGGCAAAGCAATAACATTTTCATAAGACCAGCAGGTGATGGACCCTCCACCAGAAAAGTTACAATGAACCTTTAACGCATCTTGAATTGAGTGAAGAGTTAAAACTGGGAGAACATGCAACATCAACACAATCTTGGAATTGCTCAACCTGTTTACAGCCACACAGCAATCTCATACATTTTCCCATCGGAATACTGGAGCAAAAAAGAAGGTTTAGGAAGTTGTGCAGACTTTTCTTATCATTGTGTTTCTGCTCAGTCTTTCCACTTAGGAAAAAGGCTGGGTCCCACCAGTGCCCCTCTCCAGCTTTTAAAGTGCATATACTACCCATTTCACTAATAACATCATTATATTTAAGATTTTACTAAAAATCTTGCCTAGTTTGTTCTAGTTTTTGAATTTTAGTGAAGTTAGTTTATAATTGTACTTCCTGGTTGGACATGGGCAGCAGATATGACATACTTAGAGGTAATTAGAGGTATCCGCATTTTCCTTTTTTAAGTGGATACTTTTTACTTCACTACATTTGAGAACAGGTATCTGTACTTTCTACTCCACTACATTTTTTAACTGGACTGAAAAGCCACTTTGAGCAACCCAAATACACAAAAAAGCTAGAAAAATTAAGAAATTGACTGAATCACTTACAGTCAGCTAAATTATTTATCAAAATCACTACACTTGATGCTTTAATAGTTCTAAAAATATCTCCAAAATACTTTTACTTTTTACTCTTACAGTACATTTTTAAACATGTAAATAAGACACCGCAAATAGATTTTTTTCATATGCTTTTACTTTTTTGCCCCTGCATATGTACTTTTACTTAAGTAACACAATTGAGTACTTTACCACCACTGACTAAAGCAAGGCTGCACAATTTTGAAAAAACAAACAAACAAACAAACAAACAAACTGGAATGCAATTGAGATTAGACTTGCGTTTAAAAAGTACACATTGCAAACAACTCCAGGGGCATTAACATTAGAGAGAAGACTAAAATCTGAACTGATAAACTAATACAAAAATCCCATGCATTTCAGAGCATGTTTGTAGAAGTTTAAACTACAGGGTTAGCAGCTTTTACATAGAATAAGACCCCATGGAGACACAAGGAGGGCATCTGACACACTGGGACATTTCAGAACATGTTTGTAGAGGTCTAAACTACCATACTACCTACTACCATATTCATTTAGATTACCGTATTTTCCGCAATATAAGTCGCACTTCTTTTCATAGTTTGGCCGGGGGTGCGACCTATACTCAAATGCGATTTATATGCGAAATATATGTTTTTTTCTTCATTATTATACATTTTTTGGCTGGTGCGACTTATACTCCGGTGCGACGTATACTCCAGAAAATACGGTAATTTGCTTTTTTGCTGCACTATACTTAAATGTTTAATTCTGTCATTTATTTATTGCATGTTTTAACAGTAATGCACATTTATAATTGTTTTTTTTTGTTTGTTTTGTTTTGTTTTTGCTATAGGGTTATTGTGACAGAGTCATGCATTAGTTTCAATATTATTCAGTATCATAGCAGGCCTACAGAGCAGAGGGCCACAGCAGTTGAACATATATGAGGGAGAGACAACAGTCTGAGAGAGAGAGTGGTCATTTAAAGCCCCCCAGGTGTGTGACTGGAGTAAATATGCTCTTCACACTACAGCACTAATGGAGCTAATGCGGCAGCGCAATGAGGCAGTTTGAAAACAAAACAAAATGTGTGCTTGGGGGATAAGGTAAATAGGATAAAAAAAACCAAAAAAAACTTGGGAACTCTGGTCAAGACTTGCTGAATCCTCTTCCACACCAGACGAAATTCAGCTCATTTGTTTGTTTATCTTCAACAGCTGAGCTCTTGGACTTAACAGGTACACATTTAGGGGTTTACTGTGAGTTTTCCATATCACGAGAGCAACAGATTTGTGCAAGAAAGGCTAGACATTACTGTTTACTAACATTATTAACCAGCGTAGCATTAGCTAAATAAAAAGGGGGGTATATGCAAAATTGACTTTTTGGAGCTTTCTACCCAGGCCTTATTCGAACCCTCCTTACAGTTAGCTGTAAGATTCTGTGCAATGCTCAGCCCACAAGCCTACATCACCCATGCTCCCACACGACAATTCTCCATAAATATACAAAAGCATGATAAAAAACTGTACACAGCAACTTCACACACCTGATGTGATGTGCAGTTTCACTAGTGGGATGCGCGCTGATTGTGTCGTGATGTCACTCTGAAGGGAGAGTGACTTAGCACAGAGAGTAAAGGGAGGGGAGACTAAGAACGTCAAAAACAAAAGTGAAAGTTATAAAACATGTTAACACATTGTTTTGGGGGAATATAGCATTTTCAAAACAACAAAAGATAACACGTGATCTAAATATGTTATGTATTAGCAGTTTATACCCCACAGAAGTAAAATACTCCCTCTTTAAAGTTAAAATTATTATTAGGCTTTTATAAATTAGCGTTCGTCTGAAAAAAATAACAACAGTAATACAGGTTTGTTCAGTTAAACACTGTTAGACAAGAAGTGGTTCTATACTAGGTGACCTGAAAAACCAGAAAATGGGCAAAATTGGCAAATTACAAAGGCTGCCATGTTTGAAGTACCATAATTTCCTCCACAAACAACAAAACATTCTTATTCTGCATAAAAACTACTAACCCTGTAGTTAAGATCTGTACAAATGTCCTGAAATGTGATTCTTGTATTAGTTTGTCAGTTCAGATTTCAGTCTTTCTGTCAATTATTCTGGGTGCGTTAAAAACTTTGCATAGAATCTTATTATTAAAACATAAATCCCATATTTTTCTTGTCAGAAAACTCACAATTAGATACATTCCCCAAACCGTCCAACCCTATAGATGGTAAAGATGCATAACAGAGCAATAGTAATCATGTTATTCTGTCTATCCGTGTCCCCAGAGTACACATGTTCAAATCCAATACTAATAGTGTATTGGCACAACTGTAATGTTGATTTAGTCCTAGTTACAAAAATGTTGTTCATATTTTCAAGTTTTGGTTCTCAAGCAGATTATCCAGTCAGAAAGCAAAATGAGCTGCTTACTTTGGTCACATTAGTAATGTTTTTATATAATGCATTTCCACCTTCAAGACACTCAAAGCTCTTTACATCAAGGAACCACTCACCCATTCACACACATTCATACACCAGTGTACACAGAGGTGGTTTAAGTGTCTTGCCCAAGGACACAACAACAGCATTCATCTGTGGGAGCTGACATCGCACTGCCAACCTGTGGGACAGAGGATCTGACAGCTCTACCAATTATTATTATTTTATTTTTTTTTTTTATGTCAAGAGTGGGTTTTGAACCACCAACCTTCAGATCAGTGGACAAACACTCTGAGCTACTGTCACCCTAGCTACTGCCGTCCCCTTTAGGTTGCCAGATCCTACAACTAATATGATCTGAATATGTAAATCCCAGCAGCAGTAGCCAATCAATAATCAGGGCTAGTTCTGAACCCTCACGTGACTATTTGACTGAGTAAAAACTTGTGTCCCCAAATGCAAGTTTAGGCGTTGGCAACCCACAGGCAAGTACTGAGGCACGACGCACTTCCCAATGCAAACGACCTGGACAAATGAACTAGAACACAGAGCTCTGCACAACTCTTGGAAAAACATCAGGGAATTGAAAAAGACAATAGAAACACAAATTTAAAAAGACAATAGAAACGCTTCCTGGATTACCACCTGATGATGTCATGAGGTGGGGCCAAGAGTCTTGAGCTCTGGAGAGGGAGAAGGACTAATGCAGGATTATGGTCATAACTAAAAAAAAGTAATATTTCTGCACTTGAGGTTCATTTTGTCGTAAATGTGTTTAGTGAGATATTTTAACCTCAATCAAGACATTTACAGGCATATTGTTGCACATTTCTGATTGCAAAATTATATACTGAAGATTTTTTATCAGGATAGCCCCCAAAGATAATTTTACTTATTTATTTTTGTAAAACTTTGCTCACCTCGTACATTATAAATAGGTTTGTCAAAGTATTGAAAATCAGAGATTAATCAATATTAAGGGTAGTATCAAAACTACATACTCATTTGAGCAGGTATCGATACTAAAAAAGTCACACTCACAGGACATGAAATGAACCTTTCCTGAATAGCTTTGGAATCTTAATCTTTCAATCTTAATCTGATTTTAAGATGTATCAGAACAAGTATTAGACCACACAGACTATGCCCATGGACCACTATGGAACCTACTTGGATGGGACTACACAGATATAAGACCACATGGTAACAGAAAAGAAAGTGCTGTGATTTTATTTTTATTATCATTGTGGTATCAGAATTAGTAGAGTATCGGGTCTATTCCTCGATACTAGTACCGAAATCAAGATTGAAATTTCATGACAGAAGTGAGTATAAAAACACATGTCAAACATACCAGTTAAGGAGAATATATGACCTTTAAAGCGGCAACATATAATTTTTTTCTGGTTTAGGATCATCTGCTTGTCTCTGTGGGGATGTTATTGATTTACCTAGAGGGTTCCACAGTATAGCATTAAACATCTCCATGGAGTAAACCAGCTGACACTACCAGGACAAGTTACAAGTCAGATCTGCGGAGAGGCAACTCCGCTCACAGTAGAGAGGGTTATGTTTTATTATGTTTGTTTTTTTAGCTTTCTACCATGTTATAACATTGTTCCCTCATCAAAAACATGCCTTTAGATGTCATCCATGCATGTTTGAATAATCTAGGGATCTCTCCCGGGCCCTATTCAAAGGGAGGGAAAAATGAAAATGAAACTTATAAAACATGTTAATACATTATTTTCAGTGAATACAGCATTTTCAAAACAATAAAAGTTAACATGGTGATTTAAATATGTTATGTGTCAGCAATTAAGACCCCATAGAAGTAAAACAACTGCTCTTTAAGGTATGTTTTAGCAATACTGAATAAATGCAAGATAGACTAGTTCAATGCCATGCTGTGGAACATTTCAGGCAAAGTAACAGCATCTTCATGGAGACAAGCAGGTGGTATACTCTACCAGAAAAGTTACATAGTGCTCCTTTAAACTTTTATTAGGTACACAGTTCTATTCACAAACACAGTCCTGATGGTAGTAATACAATCTGTTACTATCCTTTTTAAACTTCCCGGAGGAGGTGTCTCGTGCTAGCAGCAGTAGTGGAGGACGCCAGGGAATGTTTGGGAACTAAAACTAGCGTAGCCTCGTGTGGTGCGCTAAAGCAGCCCAGCTGGAATGTAAACAGCCTCTGCAGAATGGACTGTTAGGCTAATGTGTGAGGGTGAACCAGGGGAGAGACCAGGGGAGAGTGGATACTGATCGGACCACATGATTATCTGGAAATATTTCTGTATTGGCTAAAGTAAGACACTATTTAGACCAGATAGTGCTACATTTACTGTTCTGTACCCTAATTTTACCTTACTTAAAGGTCCCATATTACCCTATTTTCTGATCTATGTTATAATGTTGTTTTCTCATCAAAAACACACCTGGAGTTGTGTTTTGCTTCATTCACACGTTCAATACACAAAACCTGTATATGAAGACTAAGTTCTTCTCTCAAACTGAAAACACTCTGTTCCACCTGGTGATGCCATGTGGCAATACAGGAAGTGCTCCACCGTGTTTTTAAACTCCATACTCCTTCACTAAATTCATTTGGGATAATTTCGCCCTTGAAATGCCAATCTCTACTGAACAAAAGGTAAAAGGTAGCTGTGAAATTGAAACCTACCGCTTAATGACTTCACAAGGTGGAACGGAGCATTTTGAGCTTTGGAGATGTAGACAGACTAATAATAAAGGATAACTCAAACATGTGTGAATGAAACAGAACACAACTCCTCTGTTTATTTATAAGTGATCTTGAAACTTAGAAAAGTTCCAGCTACGTTTATGCATTTATTTATGCATGTTAAAGCGCAGACTTCCCGCGACCCTGTTCAAATAAACCCTCTGCATCTACCCACTGCAGAACACTGACAATGCACAGACTCAAACTGCGCAAATGGCAGGATGTCCAGTCCAGTGTATTTAGTATTTAGAAAGTATTTATTTCTTTGTTTCGTGGATTTCAGCAAAATATTGGCCAAAATTAAGGCGTCTTGTTCAAACGAAGAGTGCAGAAAAAATGGTCTAAATCAAATGACTAGCCCAGAAATGTAGGCTACAATTTACCAAGACTAAACCTGGTCTACCGAAACTTAGAAACTTGGACCAAAACTGGACGAAAGAGAAGTGAGAGAAATATTCCACATGAACTGTCTTACCGCTTTTACGTGCTTATAGAACATCAACAAGGTGTCACTCCGCGATCGCGTGGAAAAATACGTGTCCACTCTCCACGTCTCCGGAGCGGGTCAAGTCGTGCCAACCAAAGTCCAAACACCGCAGTTCTTTCGCTGTAAAAGTTGAGGACTTGGTTTTAAGCGTGTCCGGGCAGTACACGGTATTACCTGTGAAGACGGTGAAGCGTCAGGTGAGGGGGAGACGACACGCACCGCACCGCATCGCACGCAGACAGACGTAGATAGACTACTTGTTCTAAGAGAGAGAGAGAGAGAGAGCGAGAGAGAGAGAGGAGCATGTGCGTAAATCCTCACAGCGCGTCAGAGCAGGCGTCAATGGAAGTGAGGAGAAGGAGCGGTTCCGGGAGGTGCCTACAAAATAAGAGTCCTTTTAAACGCGTGTATCTCTATGATAAGCGTTAAAGAGGGGGTATTTTACTTCTATGGGGTATTAATTGCTAATACATAACAGAGTTACATCACCGTGTTACCTTTTATTGTTTTGGATTTTTTGAAATGCTGTGAAATGCTTTGCCGAGAGAGAGAGAGAGAGAGAGATATCACTAAAATACTCAAATATACATGGAAAACCTCTAAAACCTCTTCAGGCATGTTTTTGAAGAGGGAATAACGTTATAATATGGTAGAAAGCTCCAAAAAATCAATTTTGCATAATACCCCCGGTACGCCCGTCGTCAGTGTACAAAATTAAGAAATGGAGGCCAAGGTGGAATACGCTACACTATTTTGCGTAACTGACAGAGGTGGGTAGAGTAACCAAAAAATACTCAAGTAAGAGCAACCTTACTTCAAAATAATATTACTCAAGTAGATGTACAAAATAGTGGTCCAAGAAATTACTCAAGTAAGAGTAAAAAAGTATTTGGGAAAACTACTATTCAATTATGAGTAACTTAACTGTCGGGACTTAACATCTGATTTCGAATTTGGAGTTTAATTTAAAGGACTAAACTTTAAAAAATAATGCACAAAATCTGTTATTTTCAAAGGATAGACATAAAGATAAGAAAAACTACATTATATCTGAACAAATGTTCAAATAATGTCATATATATACTTACTCACAGTGGGAAGAGGCCCCAAAACTTTTACTCAAGTAAAAGTAATGTTACT